>JAPMNP010676412.1:0-20685 GCA_029874935.1 Atherina boyeri | reverse complement strand
TTTTGGCTTTAAACCATTTCATAACCAAGAAGGATATTTTTTGCCCTGCTACCAACAGGCTTTGGCAAAAGCCTCATATATCAACTAGCCCCGTTAGTGGCTAAGGAAATGGGGCTTAGCGAGACCCCAGTCTTTATGGTTGTCTCGCCACATAGACTGTAAATATTGATTATAATATTATTACTCGCCATTAATCGCCCGATTAGACGATTGGCTAGGAGCTACGCACAGGCGCATTTGATAGACCTTCGTAGCACCCAATAAACGGCTCTGGGCATTCATAAACCATGCCTCAAATACGAGAAAATGAACATGTAGTTCCCAGACCACGTCTAATGAGCTGTGTCTACTGACATGGTCCGGCGTCAGCCAGGCTAGTCTGAAATAAGATAAAAGTAAAAGTATGAGTTGGTGCATTTTGTTCCTTTTTTTTAAAGGATTTTTGGACTCTAGTGGCCATTTTATGACAGTGGCCGGACAGGAAAGGGATCAGAGTCAGCGGGGAATGACACTCAGCAAAGGGTCCCATGCCAGGCCTCAAACCTGAGCCGGTTCTAGTATAGACTCTGCATATGGGGCGGGCGCTCAACCCGCTGAGCGACACCCCCCTTTTGTTCCTTTTGATAAGTGTGTGGGTTTGACTGTCTCACCCCGCGATGCAGTGCTGTCGTGCCCCAGCGGTCCTGAATCTCCACACTGGCTCCTTGACTCAGAAGAGCGTACGCACACTCTGTATGTCCGCTCAGCACTGCCAACATCAGAGGAGTCCTGTAGATGGTGTGGAAATATGGCATAACTCAATAAAATTGTTTATTTCATTTAGCGTTCACTTGAAACTACTTACACACGCATCTACAAACACGACAACAGCATAACAAAATTATAAAAAAGCCTGTAGCCTGAGTCATTTTGTCTAAGCACACTCACTGTCCATTGGTGTCTTGTGCGTCCACATTAATGTGTTGGTCGTTCTTGCTCATGAGCAGGCGCAGGCACTCTGGGTGGCCATTCATAGCTATGGCAGACAGACAGACACACACACACACACACATATGCTGTGGCTTGACTTATTTCTATAGACTTTTAAACTTTAAAAAACACATTGAGCATCTAACAAATAAATTATCAAAATATGTTGATCTATATTGGATAAGCGGTACAGATAATGGATGGATGGATGGAATGTTGATCTGTTTCTAAAGTTAAGACACTTTCTTCCACTTGAATCTCTCCTAACTCTGCATCTGTCTTTATTTAAACCAAATCAGAATAATTACAATGTTATATGGTGCAACACTTATACTAGTTACTTTAAAAAAACTGCAGATTCTACAGAAGAAAGTTATGTAGTATATAAATTAAAATCTAGACTCTGTCAACTCCTTCCAGTGACGTCACCGTCCCATGACCATAACACTAGAAGGAAATCATTACTACATAGGAAGAAAAACAGGTTAAAGTGCACCAGCTTTTGTGTTGCGTGTAAACACCCAAAGATCTGGAATGAGATTGACAGCTCTATAAAAGAATTACACTTTATGAACATATTTAAAAAGCATCTAACAAACATCAAAAGTTTATTATTACTTTACAACTTATAACAAGAACTAACCCAATACAGCTCATGCACAGATTTCATCTGGTCTGTCTGTCTTTTTAAATGATCAATTTTCAATGACCATAAATCTTTGCAAATGATTATATAAATGGCGGAGGTGCACAAATGGTATAGCACTTATAAAAATGGTTGCAGGGTATATGTGTATAACTTTGAGTAAGCTTTCACATTTGTGTGGAATGACTTAACATGTATATTGTATGCGGACCCCTTTTTACAAGCTAAATATAGCTTCTTTTTTTCAAATAACAAAACAATAAAGAAATGCAAATAATATACATTTCCATATGTGTTGTTGTAAAATGTAAAAAATTTATATAAATAAAATAAAATATATATATACATATAAAAAAATATATAGATATAAAGATAAGTAAGAAATATTCTTAGATATTGCAACATATTTCATAAGTGTGTTCTTTTTTTTTCCTTTCAAAAAGATTCCCACAGTCAACTGTTTAAGTTTCTTTTGATATACCTGCAGCATGTAAGGCTGTCTTTTTGTGTATGTAGTCACGGGTCATAGGTGAGGCACCATGATGCAACAGCAGGGAGACACATTCCTGATGCCCTCTGGAGCAAGCCAGACTTAGAGGAGTCCGTCCTTCTGGGCTGAGGACGTCGACATCCACCAGGGATGACAAGAGGACCTCTAGTGCGCCACAGTGTCCATGGTAAGCCTGCATGAATGGAGGAAATGCAACGACCAAAAACATTTGATATAAAAAGAAACTGCAAACTACTATCAGTCAATCATAGAAGACTGTCTAATTCAGGATATAAGAGACACAATACAAGAACTCTAGGAGATTCCCAAACTTACTGCGAGATGGAGTGGACTGAGCGAGGCCTGACAGTCTGAGTCCCTCAGTATGTCTGTCCCTGTCGTCTCCATTAACTGAAACAGAAAATGGATCATATATTAACCATTTCAGATTCAGATTTGCACACATAGTGAGCCATAGCTCTGATGAAATTATACAAAATCTTAACAAAATCACTCTGCTCCATTTGTTTTAACTAATTATCAGACATGAGAATCAGGTGCACAGAGAACTGAGAAGGCTTTTTAAAGGTATGTGTAAGAGGAGTTCCACATAGATGATCGTAACATTGGCATGTCTCCTGTTATTCAGTCAATCTTTGGTGATCTGATCACAAATGGACAACTGATAACCAGAATTGATTTGATGAGGCAATAGGTACCAGAAATAAAAATAAAAAAAGGAAAGTTCGAGGAGAGAAAAACAAAGAGACAGAAACTTTATTTTAAATTCATTTTAAAAGTTCAGAAAATTTAAAAGTTTATTTTATAAACAAGTAATAGCAGTCTGGATGATTCTACAATAAGCAGATTGATTTGTGGCTTGTGAGGGTGTCAGGATTGGGTATAAATGGAGTGCATACCAAAGACTCTTTCCAAACAAGTATGAAGCATAGCTCGACTTCCTGAACATATGTCCCCAAGTTTCTTCCCAACATTTTGTCATGCTGCATGTCCAGAATAGTGCTTCTCAGCATGTGCAAACATCTTCTGCACTGCATGTATCTTAAACCCTATACAGTGTGTGCTATAGTGAAGAAGAGGTTATATAAAAAGGTGCCAATACATAGTGTATAAAACAAATTATTACACACATATAATTAACATCATAACTTCAACTGAATAATAATTCAAAGCAGACTTAATGTGTCTGTTCGTCAAATGAATCTGTTTTAGTGCTTAAGATTGAACAGGGGCACATCTATGTTCCAAAACGCCTTTAAATCCAGATGCACACAACACTTCAATAACTGATTTTCTGGAAAAACGTAGAAGGTTATTATGCAGCGGTTGACAATATCAAATACCCCTTCTACCAGACTAACAAAAACAAATGAATTTCTTTACATATTTTTTTTCTCTTTTTTTAAACCACATAAGACAGGGTAAACCAATCGTAAACATACATTTAAATTTTCAAGATTGAGCATTTGACGGATTTTGAAAATAAAAATGTGTTGTAGAAAAGGTTGAATAAATGAAAATTGATAAAATAGATACATGCTCCTTATTTTAATTGGAAGTCAATGCATCACCATTTAAACCACTCATGTTTCACTTATTTTAGCCAATGCATCACAATTCATGCATAACAATTTGAGCACAGTGCCACACTGTAATCTATGGAAGTCAGTGATTACACACAGCTGAAGGGAAGGGTACATATCACATGGTGGAGACAACTGCCTATAAAACACTCTCAAAATCGCTATTCTGATTTTATAAACTGTAACCCTCTCAAAATAATGGCCCATGTCACTTTTTGGAAAACCGAGAAAAAAATGGCCTAGGCCATTATTTGAAGAGGGTACCGATTAAATATAGTGATGCAAAAACAGTCAAAACACCATAAGGGTTTGAAGGATATTTTAAAAATGCATTAGAAAATCAGTCTGTCCATGTCATCATGAAGTCTCACTCACAAGACTTTTTGTCAGCAACCTATCTATACTCATATGGTCAAATTATCCAGACAGTGCAACCTAGCTAGCTTGTACATATTACCCACAAAAAAAAAAGTTTTTGTACTGGAACAGTCAACTATTGACCAATGCAGCGTGTGACTGTACAGCTATTTATCATGTGCTGTAAGGGATAGATGAAACGAGAAGCTAGCACAAGCCATGGCAAGACGCCAACTGGGGCACAGCAGTGGTTAGGGTCCACTTAACAGAACAAATGAACAGGCGCTAACGCTTACTTGTCAGGACTTGGTAATGCAAAGAGAGTGGACACTAGCCAAGATGTACCCGGACAGGGCCAAATGAGCGAGCAGCCAGTTGCTTTCAAGCCACAGCTACCATCAGCCGCTGACCTAATTAGTCCTGTCCCAATAGACAGTGACTGTTCCCAAGGTGCTAGTGCATGGTAACCATTAGCCACCAATGCTTTCAACAGAGCTGAGTGAATGATTGGCTGACAGCACCCATGGACTGACATTAATGCCACCACCCACCTAAACAGTCCAGTCTGGATGGAAAGCTCCAGACGACCTCTCCCATAGCCTGTCCTCTTCTCTCCCCTCCCCTCATGCTGAGCTCCCATTTAGGCAGTGCACTGACACATATTGGAACTAATAGTAATTGGTAGATATATTGGTTCCCTGGGTAACCAAAAGTATCTTGTAAAAAGATCCACTCAGAAACATGTTATTAAATGTTACTGAAAGAGTTACTAGAACTTGCAAGTTCATATTGTTTTAGATGGTTAAAATTCTGGATCTGACTCTACACTGCAATAAATAAAGTCATCCCTCATTCTAAAATAATTACAGCTTATTAGGAGATTCACTGCCTGGCCAAAAGATGAATGTTGCCACCAAAAGAAATTTTTATAAAATCGCATATTTCGTCAGACCGCTTTTAGCTTCGATTACGACACGCATTTGTTGTGTCATTGTTTCGATAAGCTTCTCCAATGTCACAAGATTTAATTTCATCCAGTATTGCTTTAATTTTTCACAAAGATTTTGGATTGAAGATGGGAAAGTCCAACCACTACGCAAAGCGTTCTCCAGGACATACCAACGATTCCCAATGGGGTTGAGGTCTCTGTCTACTCTGTGGTAGCCAATCCATGTGTGAAAATTATGTCTAATGCTCCCTGAATCACTCTTGCACAATTTGAGCCTGATGAATCCTTTCATTGTTATCTTGGAATATGCCTTTGCCATCAGGGGAGAAAAATGACATTTATAGAATAACCAGGTCAGTCTGTATATTCAGGTAGGCAGCTGAACTCATTCTTTGGGCACATAATATTGCTGAGCCCAAATCTGACCCTCGACCTGACCAACTGAAGCAGTCCCAGTTCATAGCACTACCCCCACACGCTTGTACAGCAGGCACTAGGCAACATGGCTGAATCAATTAATTTGCCTCACTTCTTAACCTGATACGTCCATCATACTGGAACAGGGTAAATCTGGACTTTTCAGACCACATCACCTTCTTCTCCGCCCAATATTTATGCTCCAAAGCAATTTGATGCTTTTTTCTCCAGTTAGCTTAACTGATTCTTTTTTTTTTTATGGCTACACAGCTGTTATGTCCCAATCCCTTGAGTTCCCATCACCATTGTGTATCTGGTAACCCTATTACTTTTAAACATAGGCCTGAGTTCTACAGTTGTTTTTCTTTGATATAATATCCCCAAATGTTTAAGTGATTGCCGACCCCGATTTTTCTGGATTATTTTTCCCGACCACATTTCTTCCTGGAAGACGATAGTTCCAGACAACCCTTCCAGTTTTTAATGTGTTGGATAGATCAATTTAAGTAATTTCTGCAATCTCTGCTTGATGCATGCCAATGATTTGGTCCTTCTTTAACAGGACTAAGATCTTCCCCCCGACCGCGGGATGTCTTTTTTGACATGGTTTCTTAAGAAATTAGAAACCACTCATTGCATCAGTTGGGGTTAAACAACTTGTTTTCAGCTGAAAGATAATCGCCCAAGCAGTAATTATCCAATAGGGGGCCTGTACCTATTTGCTTAGTTAAATCCAGGACGTGACTTTTTTTTTGGCCAGGAAGTGTATGTTAGGTGCAAAGATAATCTAGAGGTTACCAGGATTAAGAATTACATGAGTATGAATTATTATTTCAGTTCGAGTTTAACCCTTAGAAGTCTATGATCGTGCTGGCATGATCAGATCGTGCAATGTTTTCAAACCATCATAACAAAAAACACTGCTGTGACCTGACCTTGAATGTTCAAATGTGCAACTCTCTCCCAGTTTCTGTTTGACATCAATAGACCAGATAAAACCAGAGATATGATTATTTGAATTTGACTATACAAAAATGTTCATGCAAGCATTTAAGTGGGATGAGATGGGATGGTCAGGTGTTGCATTTCTTTCAACGTTTTCAACATTTCTGGTCATTTTAGGATATAGCAAAAATGGTTGACGTCTAGATTAAAATTAGCTGTTCCTAATCCACTTGATGAATACAACAGAATGGTCTTGTCCCAAAGTCAGCTGTGGGAGTTTTACGATAAAAAACTAAGTGTCTCCTGCACAACACAGGGAGCAACTGTTTGTAAGAGCTCAGTGGGTGAATGAAAAAGTCTTTCTTACCACATTTATAGGTCTCTCACTTGCAATCTGAAAGAAACAAATAAATGTAAATGATTTCATTCCATGACAAGTTTTTTCAGGGTTTTTTTAAACACTGTGTAGGACATGTATTTATATTTACACATATACAGCAACTGAACTCACCAGCTCCAGGCATAGTGTGCGTCCATACGCTGAGGCATAGTGCACAGCGCAGTAACCCTGTTTGTCTCTTACTCCTGGATCAGCATCATTTCTCAACAAGTACTCCACACACCTGACAAAGACCAAAGAGAAGAGGTTACTCTTTTTTTAAACAGGCTTTTTCTGACATTAGGTATATGCACAAATTAAAAAACAAAGCTGAACATACTTTCCATCTATGTCACCAGCAGCAGCATAGTGCAAGGGGCTGCAGCCTCGCTGGTCCAGCTCATTAACACTCGCCCCAAAGCCCACCAAAGCAAACACACACTGGTAGTTACAGTTTGCTGATGCATAGTGTAGTGGAGCCCTGGGAGGGTCAGATAATCAACATTGGCTGCTATTTAGGGCAGTAAGGACAAACTGATTCTTAAAACATCTTACAAAGTTTACCAATCTCTATCTCTTATTTTGCATTTATTCCCAGCTGTCATGTTAGCACTTCAGGCAGACACATACAACCAATAGATATTTTTCTATTTGGGCTTACCTTCCAAAGTTGTCTTTCCTGTTGAAATCTGCTCCTATGTTTAACAGCAGATTTAGACACTCCAAGTTCCTGGTTGAAAAGACAACTTTAAACATGAAAACTTGCCTGACAAACCATTGATCCATATGGATCAACTTCCATTAAAATATGTCAGTGCATTTCTTTAAATAACAGGAACAAAGAAAGCCAGAAACATAAGACCAGACAGAAAATGATAACAAAGAATGCAGTAAGCAAAAATATTCACCCTCCTGCTGCAACAGCATGTAGACAGGTCCTTCCAAAGTCGTCAGGGGTGTCTATGACAAACCCTGCACAAATATGCAATCAGCATCAATTTGGATGTCAACCAGGTGATTCCAATGGCAAGGATGGTGTCAGCATGAATGTACCTGAGGACAGCAGCTTCCTGCAGCAATCTGAGAAGCCGCTGAGAGCTGCCAGGTGTAGCGGGAGCATCCCATGAATGCCTCTTCTGAAAACACAAAAATGGCAAGCTATTACAGGCCAGGTTTCTCCAGAGTTTCTCCATTTCTAGACTTCAAAGTGTTCCACTCTTATTTATTTATTTTATCACTTTTATCACTTAATATTTTTTGTTGATTACTGTCCAGAATCTGTCTGCATTTATATATGTATTCTAACTGGTGTATTTTGACCTCCACTAATAATCTGACACTTTCTCATAAGCAAAGAATTTTAGATTTGTTTATACATAGGACGGGTCAGCCTGCAGGGAAGCACCATTACAGTCTGCCATCTTGAAACTACAGCCACTGGTAAGGGAAAAATAGCTCCAAAGCGCGTTTTCCTTGCAAGCCAACGCACAGTGATTGACGCAAAAGGAGAAGATCAGCTGGTGCAGCTTACTACCCGGCCAAGTTGGAAAATGTGTTCAATAATTTACAAGATGCAGGAACATGCATATGCAGCATCAGCGCAGAAGCTATTTTCACCATCGCCAACAATAAGAAAAAGGGCACGAAAACAGTATCGTCACCGGAGCATCCAAAAAAGCTGGATCAGCATGGGGCTAGCCTTCCCCAGGTGGCAGGAGCTCAAAAGGGAGAAAGATTTAAAAAGGACACTGAAGTTGCAGCTTTCTCCTTGACAAGTCAGCTTTGCTGCCTAAACTAGCCTAAAGCTAACATTTTTTATTCGGTTTTTGGACGGTGTTGGTCCTGCTAAATACACCAGCCTCGTTGGTATAGATGGTGGATGTTTACATGGTTTCAGTAGCTTTCAATGTCGCGTTAAGCACTGGCTTTCTGTCACAGTAAATGCTGCAAAAAGCCTTCCAACCAGCTTTTAGTCTGGCTTTAGCAAGACTGAAATTCAGTGTTTACCGCAACTGAAATATGATGTTTACCAGGACTATGAAAGGTACTGAAACTACTTAAACAGTTCCACCCGAGTAGTATAAACATTCCACTCAGCACTGTGAATGAACCTAATTCAGTGGCTGAGTGGAACAAACACAGTATGAAGATGACTTGTTGAAGCCACAATTTCCATCTCTGCTGGATAGAGTCAATAACACCATAGTAAACTTAGATGTTTGTTTGGTTTTTTTTTCGTTGTTGGTGTTGTTTTGAGCATCTGGGCCAATAAACTAGATAAAAGTAACCGACTCCATGATGTATTGAGTGGCATTTAATCAGTGTTGTCAAGGATTTTTGATACATGGCGGCTACTGTTGATGTAATAGGTGTTTAAAATGTTGACGCCAAGAGTGCATTATTCAGTTTGAAACATGATTTCAATGTTAGATGGCAGTAAATCTAACACAATTTCCCTTTAAGAGTATATCAAATGGAAATAATGTAGCTGTTTATATGTCAGATGTTACTGACTTGGCAGTGTTGGCTCCGTGTTTGATGAGTGCTGTGATGATGAGTTCATGGCCGTAGCGGGCAGCAATGTGAAGGGCAGTGTTTCTGCTCTTGTCTTCACAGTCAATCTCAGCTCCTACCAAAACATAAACAAAAGGTCATCATGTATCTTTTCTATCAAAAGAGCATTAAAAAAATCAAAATAAAATACAGACACACCACAGTCGCTGCTTCTTCTCAGATATGTAAAACTGATTTTGGTACGTTTGTTAAACAGAAAGCACACTGTGGGGTCTCTCACCATTTTGAATGAGGGCCTGGGAGCATGAAAACCTTCCATGTGTAGCTGCCATGTGAAGGGGAGTCTTGCCATCTTTACTCTGGACAGATGGATGGAAACAGGGGAGAGAGAAAGATAGGAAATACGATGACAGCTATGGTTTAGAAGTAGTGGTTTTGCAGTGACTGCACAAGTAGCGATCAATCTAATACTGCTGTTGAGTCAAACTTGGAATGAACATAAGTGAAGATAGACACCATAGCAGGCCACACACCCCCACACACATAATCCCTGAGCAGCTTGCTGCCTCAGGAAGTCACTCCTCCCACCTCCATCTTCCATATGGCCTTGCATCTTGAGGCTGTGGGAATCCTAATATCAGTTTCCATTACAGCTATCAAAGTGTTAACAACACTGTTTCTTCAGCTCTCTGTAGAATATAGAGCAGGCTGCATGTTCTAAGGATCTTTTTAGTATACACACACAAGATATACAGCTTATAAATCCACTTTGATCATTATCATTTTTACTTATTTTCAGTTAAATTTGTGACTTCAGGCAGTAGTATGAAATTGCATTTGTGTGGAGACACACCTGCAAGTTGATGCAGGCTCCGTGGGCCAGCAGCAGCTCCTGGCACAGTGCCCCTTGGCGAGAAGAGGAAGCAAAGTGAAGTGAAGAAAACCCCCTTTCATTCACCTGAAGCGCACAACAAAACAACATCATCAAAGCGCGCACATGAAGTAACCTTGCAAATTTTATCTAGCGCCGAGTGATGCTCACACACCTGGTTGACGTTTGCTCCTGCTTCGATGAGCTCACTGACTACAACATCCTGTCCATTGTAACAGGCCAGATGGAGCGGTGTGTTGCCATAGGCATTAACTTCATTTACCTATACAGAGAGACACAATCTTTATTTCCTTTAAGTAGTATATCCAAGTAAGTTAAAACCACTTGCATATTTACTTGACATCTTGCAAATAAAAATAATTTTATATAAAAAAAAAAATCTAGTAACATTGCTAGTGTGTACATGTGTTTGTGTGTACTGACATGGACACCCAGGCCCAGCAGGTAGTGCACTGTGCTGCTCATGCCACTGGAGGCAGCTGCATGGAGTGGTGTATAGGCCTTCTTGTCCTTACAGTCCACCTCAGCTCCACTGGCTACCAGTAACTTAACAACCTCCAGATGACCTGATGGAGGGGTGTAAAAAGAGGATGAATTTACTTTTCTCAAGATGTATATATCTTTTTTTATCGATTCAAATCACATTCCTATATTATAACAAACTCACCCATGTAGGCGGCCCAGTGGATAGCTCTCCTGTCCTTCTTATCAAATGCATTAATGTTGGCTCCTCTGGACAGTAACAACTTCACCATCTGACAGACAAAATAAAATTAAATAGATGATCATGTCTGCTTTCCTGTGTGTGCATTTAAGGGAAAGAGGCCTACCTCTACATGTCCACTGAAGGCGGCATGGTGCAGGGCAGTGCGTCCTGCCCGGTCTGATACATTGACATTGCTTAACAGTGGCACCAAAGCCTCTGCACAGCGAACTGCCTTGTTGCTAGCAGCTACATGGAGCGGTGTTTGCCAGTTCTTATCCCGAGCATTTACATCTGCACTGTGCTTTAACAGCACTGCCACTGCATCCTGAACAGAAAGATAGTATGTCTTAACCCGTGCAGACAGAGGGTTCACAGGGTAACATGTCACAATGCTCTAACAAAGTATATGCCAGTGTGTTTGGAGGTGGCTGTGGGGGTGCTTAGAAAATTCTTTGCTATTCTTAGGGAGCTTTCATGCTGAAAATAGCACCAAGAAAGCAAAAGAAAACAAGGAACTGTGTTAGTGATGGCATAATTCCCAGAGAAGAATAGGTAAAGAATTAGAAGGTTTAACAAACACACCCGAGGCACAGTGGTTACATCCTTCCGTGCATTAAATCCATTTTGTATAATTCATACAATAGCAATTCATTTGCCAATAATGTTTTCTACATATTTCATGCCTTCAGATAATTCTGCCTTTTCAAGCCTTTCAAATCTGTTGCTTCTCTCCTAACCTCTGTGCTCACATACATACCACACCGCAAAAAGCTGCTCTCATTAAAATGTTTGTTTTCTGTGATCTGGCGGCAAAACAAATCTGAAGTTGTAACTGAAAAGCACCACATTAAGACTCCTGCTACAGTTTGACTTCTGGTTTCCTGTAATAAAACCATGATTTTATAAGCATAGTATCATGTGATAGAATGATCTTCCACTTCAGTTCAAGATCATATCTGTGTGGTGATTTTGGCTATATTTACATATGATGACTGAAAAACACTCTCTACTTTGTATGCTCTGTCTCTGTTGTAATGGTGACACTGCGGCTGCCTGAGCACTAGGATAGCAAACCTTATCCAAAGCATACAGGTATATTATTTCCTCTAAAGTTTGTCATGAAAGTCACTAGATTTTACCCATGTCATTTTTCAAAACACAAACATAAAGGTTGGTGAGGGGTCTGAGAAGTATTTCAATCAGGTGACAGATTCACTAAGTTGGCAATTCACCAACTCTGTGTCACGTTACCTCACTACATGAAGCCACAGCTCGGTGAAGAGGAGTTAACCACTTGCTATCTTTGGCATTAACTCGAGCTCCTTGAACGAGAGAAGAGTGACAAATGTTAGAAAAGTTAACAATGACATTTTCAAATTTATTTTAATGTTGACCTCCTCTGATCATTTGTATGTTTGACTGTGTAATAATAACAAATTATTGAAATTCTAAGGAAAATACTCATGGAGAAACAAAAATGGCAAACAGGGGGAAAACCAAATAAAAATTGATTAACTTAAGAGCAAACTAAGCCCACAAAGACTTTTTACACAACTTGTGACCCAGCAGTGTCTGGAAGCTATCAAACTCCGGTGATCCTCTTTGGCATTGCTGCGAGGCTTAAATATCCCCGAAGCTACACCTGTTGCTAGTTCTTAACATCACTGAGAAAGGTTCAACACACACGCATCGTCATACACGTAGCCAATTACTCCACCCTACTAGTGTCACACCAATGCAAGCCCCTCCTCCTTACATGTTTAGCTAATTTCAAGGGCCAAAAAAAGATGAAAAGATTATTGCTACATCACAAGAAAAAAGTCACCATGAAACATCTCCATGACTGTGAACTTGGACGAAAAATTAATGAGAGAACAGAAAGCGACTTGTAGAAATGAGAGATACGACAATTAGACAGGTACTTTTTGTACTTTAGGACAAGTGGAGAAGTTGATCAAAAAGGACAAACTCAAAGAGCAACATGGTACTGATAAATTCTAATAAATTGGATTCATTAAAGCTCAAAATTGTATCTTTTTTGGAATGAAATGAATAATTAATTATCTTAATTTCAATTATAGTTGACCTTCCAGGATACAGAAAACAACTTAGGAGAGGTAGTATGAACACTGGTGAATCCTACGGTCAAATAAATGCATAAAAGAATGCATTAAAGGTACAGTGTGAAATAATGACTGAAGTCTAATGGTAAAGATGGGCATAGAAACTACTTCAAATACCAAGCCCAGATGTGAATGAATGGTGGCCTTCAGTGGCCAAAATCTTTCCATACATAAGTATGTTTTCATCTGCTAGTAGATCCAGTAGCCTGAGGTGTAGCAATGACTGCACAATCGGTAACTACTTTAAAACTGTGTACATGCAGACTGTCTTCTTCCGTGTACCTTTTTAAAGTGCTACTTATCCTAGCACCTATCAAACAAAGCTGGTGCTGCAGTTTTAAAGCTCAGAGGATTCTCACTTAACACAGAGTTGTTGTTTGTCCATTCAGAGACACTATTGTAAAAATGATGGCGAAAAATTGGTAGCTGCCATCTATGTGGACCTTTGGCGAGCAGAAATAAATGGCTCATTTTAAGAGAATAAAACATAATCTTTATTGTTGTAAAGTAGATTACATACCTATAGGCACACAGTTTTTAATGATATATCGAATTTGGCTGTCATTGACCTTTGATTTTGTGATACACTGCACCTTTAAGCTTAGGAAGAATTGATACAAACGGAAAAGAGTATTGGCTGGAAATTAAATCAAATGGATAACTTGAAGGACTGATAGATTGTAGCCAGAAAGGCAGAGTTGTGGTGTTTACCTGAGAGGATGAGCAGTTCAACGATCTCAGCGTCTCCCAGGTAGGCTGCGGCATGCAGCGGAGTCCGCTTCTCATTGTCCTGAACAAAACAGAACTCAAACTGAAAGTATGACCGATATCGCTTTTTTCACACAAGCACTGGTTACACAGACACACATGATGAGTTAAGGGAACAAAATCAATGAACCCTACACTGTAGCAGACCACAGGAAACATGAGACTACAGCAACAAGGAGAAAAATGTCATTCATCTCTTCACTTTTATTCTTTACTTGACTCCATCATGTCAACACACCCTGCTGCATCATCTCCACTCTTCCTGTTTCAGTGTAGCAGAGAGTAATCAGCAAAGTGGTGCTATAAACAAATGTCATGTGACTGCAATAGGCCTGGACCAATGTGCTGACTCCAGGGAGGCTCAGTGAGTTGACCCCAACAATAAAGAGCCACAGAGACAGAAGCACAGAGAGAGAACAAAGAACAGAACACAGTATAAACCGAGAAAACATTTGTAGCAGGACTTGCAGCACAAAAGCAAATGCAAACCAAACATAAAATGAGAGATCAGGTAAAAGGTTATGTCCTTAAACACATCTGATAGGCTGGAGTCATATAAACTGACACCTCTATAAAACGCGAAAGCTACTAGAAAGCATCCTGTTGGTCAGTCAATAGGCACCCATCTCAATGTTGTTTTCTTTGCTGTCATTTATGCACCAAGTTGTGTGTGAGCTTGAAACCAATGAAAAAAGCACAAGGAAAGCAAGAACAAAACAAAGCTATCAAATGCTCATTGGAAGGAGAAATTCAGTTTAAGTCAGACAAATCTGATCAACCTGGGGCAGAAAATGGTTCTTACCTGGATGTTGACATCCTCTTTCTTGAATATGAGAGAGCGAACTTCATCTGGGTCCACGTTGAAGATGGCTCTTAAGAGTGATGGCTTCAAAGACATGAAAAGGAGGAATTTTCAATTTCCAAGGCACTCATTTTCTCGACTGAGTGACAACTATGTTATCAGTGAGAGTTATGATGGTTACAAATGGAAGAGTTTTGGGCAAGCAGAGTATAATCCCAGGCTCAGACAGACTCAATGGTTACATATGGCTTTACATCACCTATTGTTTGTAAAAGTAGGAGCTACAAGATGCAAGGCATACACACATATTTACACAACCTTTCTATGAGCGCTTAAGGTTGCACTCTCTTGTCACATAGTGCCAGCAAAGTTGATTAAAATGCAAAATACTGATGTAAACATGAAGGAAATTTGGAAACACTATAAGAGCTGTCTATAAATAGAAAAAGGTTTTGTCTGCTCCACAACACGGTGACAGTGTTTACAAAGTGTTCATTCTTGAGAAGAGAGGATAAATTTAGGAAGAACTACAAGCATGGATGTAAACAGCTGGTATGACAGCATGTTGCTGCTTTGTAATAAGTAGGATTTGTAAACAGTGCCGTCCTGCAGTCATGATAAACCTTAAACAGATATGAGTACAAGTGAAAGTAAAGATTACATACAAATTAAAGGTGATGAAAAGTAATATTTTAAACTCACAAGTAAACTCTGGACTCTAGGTTCAAAATATCACACTATTCATATGTGGTTTGTTTGTTTGTTTGTTTGTCTGTGAGACATAAATTTAGCCTTGAATGGTAATAGTAACAGAAATAGTCTGAATAATGAAACCAAAACCAAACACATTTTACAAATGACAAACTTTGGAGTTTGTCCCACTACATTATCTTTAAGACCACCAGTTTACTGTTTTATTTCTGCCCTTATTTTTACGGCTGATGTTCAGCATTGCAATCCCAGCACCTTCATCATGCTTATTAAACGGATGACTAATGAAACAGCAACAATGAAGCTACATAAAGACCCTGAGCACAAACCCTGTCATCACAGCCAGAAGATCTTCTCAGAATTTTCCCTCTTCTTAATGAAAGATTCAAAGAGAAGCTTTTATAAGATGAAAACACTCATTATTATTTTTCAGCAGCTTACTTGAACCTTATCCATCCAATTCTGGAAATTACAAAGACCAGGCTTTGAATGTAAGCAATGCAAACCTGTAGTCTTCTCATGCACCAAGAATATGCTGATGCTATATTTAGAGCTACATGACATGTGTTAGCACTGCATTGTTGTTTTATGCAATGGGACATGCATGTACTTCAACATAAGTTTATATTTAGGTATGAGTAGTCCACTGGTGTACTTACAATCCCAGTCACTGTTTTCATTGACATATAATTGTAAATTGCAGATATGCCTTTAAAGATGGCAAAACCCGCACCAAATAAAAAAGAAAAAGAAAAACTGATTTGATCAACAACAAACTGAGCAGAAGGACCTGTCTCACCTTGTCATCCTGAGCGGCAGCCCTTCGAGAGGCATGATGGGATCTGCGGTCAGGAGATGATTTGGGCCGAGGAGGTGGGGATGAAGAAGAGGGTTCATCCTCCTCCACCTCCTCCAGCACCACAATACACACACGGCTAGCCCGCTCTGACCGCATCAGGAACAAACACTCACACACCACACATACAATCTCACTCACACTCTCTCACACACATAAAGACAGAGTTCCTTCTTACATATGTGCGCAATCCCACAGCACAAAGGTCAGCAATAAATCCCATGAGGAGTGTTTTCCACGTAAACAAATACTGCACATCTTCATGTAAAATCCAGGAGGAAATCCAGCTCTGTCCTCTAGCTGTCAGTTTGCATTTGCAGCATGAATCCTCCTCTTCAACCCACATTCACACTCCGAGAACAACCGTAGCGGAGACAGCAGGGAATTCCTCTGCGTAATGGTGGCCGTGAGAGGCATGCGGCAGAATGAGCTTGTGCTGCCTAGCAGCATGCAGGAAGCTACATATTCTCACTGTTGCGCTGCAGCCAGGAAAACACACACACACACACACACACACACGCATAGACCCTGTGATTATCGCAGATGGGGCAGCAGCACCTAATGTATGTGTGGGTATGCATCGCTCATTTCAGGCAGACTGCTGAAGCCAGCTCTTTCATAGGAGAGGGAGAGGAAGGGGGAGGGGAGTGAGAAAGAAAATTAAAGAGGAAAGAGTGATAGACATAATCCTAGGCAGGTACCCCATAGCTTTACAAAACACAACAAAATCAGAGTGTGAATTTAGCAAAGAAGAAAAACAGTAAAGGGTGAAAACAGGAAGACAGGGAAAGCTTGCCAGAAAAATTAAAGAAGCTAAAATAAAAGGAGAGTCAACTTGTGAAAGTAAAATGAATGTATAGAAACCAGATTAATATGAATTTGGCACTGTTTGAAAACAATTTTGATGTGTAAGGATTTCAAATTGTCTTAACTGTCGTAACAAAAGTGGGGTCTAACGATGGTTTTGTAGTCGAGACCACAGCAACAAAACCTTATTTCTCCATCTCTGGTAAAAAACATATTGTTTATTTTGCCTTTGACTGCTTTTCTGAATGTTTCTAACTGTAACAAATAATTCATATGATGCTTGTTTTAAGGTTTTATTGATCCAACTCAGCTCTAATGTTTTACTTTATTTTTTTTATTTTTTGTCCATTAAAGTAGTGATGTGAACAACTGAAAGGCTCTTATATTTTGTTAAATGAGCAGGCTTGTGTTCTCTAAAATGCTGTAATCAAAACAGCATGGTAAAAACAAAACCATGCGCACAAAAACGTGGTGCAGTTATTAAAATTCCCTTAATAAGATTAAAATACGTCTTCAGGGTTATAATGCTGATACAAAAATAGAAGTGGTCATCCGGTCTAAATGAGATAGAATTGGAAAAAAACAAAAAGGAGTGCAGCTCATGAATGTGTATTTCAGTAGCGTTTTTAGTGTATCAGTGGCATAGCTTCAAAAGTTCCCATCTCATTATAAAACTGGAACAAACTGGCTTTGCCAGAGAATGTGAGGGTAGCTAACAAGACCAGTCTGTGCGTGCATGTCTCTGTGTGTGTCTCGGTCTCCTTCATATTCAACACAGATCCTAAAAGGAGCAATCTTGCCAGGCCACACAACCCTATTAACTCAGAGGGAGGGACAGCTCAAGGGAGGGCAAATGAAAGGGATAGACATAGAGTTCGAGTGTATTTGCCTTACAATTTAGAGACTTAATATGAAACACAGCCTAGAAACCCTCTGTTCAGCAATCAAGTTGACAGAGCCGATTTGCATCAAAAGCACAAACAAAGAACTCATGTTTTGGGATGCAAAATATACAAACAACCAATGTTTAGTCTGTCCCTCTCGCTAGCACTGGAGATACTTTCAGCACAGTTGCCAAAAGATATTTACAAAGCCGATTTGTTGTGATTTTCCAAACAGAAATGAGTCTTCTCATAATCTCTTCATGCAAGATATAGATGTACTCAATACTCAATAGCAGAGCAGCAAGAGGAATGCATTCGGAAGAGGCTGGAATACTTTTATAATGATGCACAGTATATGACTGCTCCACACTGAAAAGCAAAAAAAAAAAAAATAGAAACATAATTGCACCAGGTAAGCAGTTAAAGTGCCTGATGAAGTGATTAGAGGGAAATATTAGAATAGTGAATGCAATCTCATGTCAACAAAATTATGTAAACTAGGGTTGCAAAGGGGTGGAAGATTTCTGGTAAATTTCCAATAAACTTCCAGAAATTTTTCATGGGAAGTTAAGCTGGGGAATCTTGGAAATATTAAAATTTGGAAACTTTCCACAGGAACTATGGGAATTAATTGAAATTATAATTTCAAATTTCAACAAACTGAATTTTATATATATATGGGGGAAGGTGGTTCAGTTGGTTAGAGCGTTCAACCATGAACCCCAAAGTCTATGGTTCGAGCCCAGGTTCCTCCTGTCCTCCAAAGTGTCCTTGGGCAAGACACTGAACCCCCAGTTGCTCCAGGTTGGGTCAGGCCAGCGCCGGTGCTTGGCAGCTGCCGTCAATCAGTGTGTGAATGTGTGTGTGAATGGGTGAATGAGTTAGCATTGTAAAGCGCTTTGGGGNTGTAGGAATGCGGCTGGAAAGCGCTATATAAATGCAAAACCATTTACCATATCCAAACATTAAAATATCAAGATATTTCTTTTGGTATTGGAAAACAATCTAAAATAAAATAAAAAAAGCATTTTAGAGTAGAGCTTTAAAACTTTAACTCTAACTTTTATACTGTACGATCAATTCTTCCACTAAATAACAAAAACATAAATGTTGTTTAAAATATTACTTTATGAAGTTCACAAGCTCAAGTGTGGCCTTGAAGAAATCATCAGTGCATGTGATGGAGGGATGCACAGTGCATGTAGGAGGTGTGGCCTCAGGAGCCCTGCAGTATGCATGTGATTTAATAGCATATAAGTGTCCTTGCATTAAATCTGGTTATTTTAGCCAATATTATGCTTCAATATATTTTCCTCAACAATATTTCCCTGTTAAGAGAATAAACTTTAAGTTTTGTAAATTCCTGGTAAATTCCCATAGAAAGTTTCCAACTTTGAAAATTCCTGGAATTTTCCCCTTTTAACACAATATTACCATGCATACAAGTTGAATCAACCAATTCACAACTTTATGACAAACTTGATGTGATGGTATACATGTGTGAGTGAAAGTATCCAGGCTTGTACTGACTTCTGCTCAGACCCTGCGACAGCATGCAGCAGTGTGTGTAACGTAACCCCAGAATAGAAACACAAAGGTCAGCACGTGTTGGCTGGTGTGCGTGTGTGCTGGCACACATGCTCTCACAAACACAAGCAATACATTTGCTGACATGTAAAGATCTAAATGCTCAATAGAGAGATCAATAGAGGGTGATATGAATTAAAGTTATATCATTGTGACATTATGTAAACAGAATACTGTGATGTTTATACTGTGATATTTACACAGGACTATAACACAGCAGCTTCATAATTATGCTAAATATTTTATGGAACAGACAGCACATGTTCTGCAGTCTCTTTATAAAAATAGTATACAAGGTATATTTAATTCTTATTGCAAAATGGTTTGGTGATGTCTGACAGCCTTAAGTAACCTGGCACATTGACTTGAAAATATTCACACATTCACAGTGCAATTTTGCATACATGTGCTGGAAGGGCTATATGTGAAAATGCAAATATCTGCCAAATCCACTTCTGATATATATCAGAGATCACCCTTTTATCTCATAAGCATTATGAAATATCAGCAAAAACATCAATATGTGAAAACAGAGGCTAATACTCCAAATAACGTTTACCGATAACTAGATGTGTTATCATTTTCTGTTTCATACTCTTGTGACTGACTTCCATGATCTACTTATTTCATTTATGAACAAACATGTTACTTGGTGATAGTCCATATTCCTGATGCAAAAATAAACATGAGAAGATCCAGGCAATCTGTATTTTTGAAACTCTATAATAATAATATGTTCTATTTTAATGGTAATTATTTATTTTTTCTCAGTTTAGAATGCATGACCTGATAAGGACAAATTGGTATGTTTATAAGCAACAGGACGCCCTCTAGAGGCCAAACAAACAGAAGGCTTCCCTAAAAGTGACATTAGCCTACCTCTTGTCTCCAGTTTAGCTCCTCTGAGTGCAACTATTTCTGTCCCTTTGTCCATTTCTCTATCAGCAAGCAGCACGGAGAATAATAGAGAATAGAGAGTGGGCCCTAATCACAAACACTTTTCCATTGTTGCATACTTGTTGACGATCCAGAAGACTGGTCAGTTCAGGAAAGCCTACAAAGCTGCAAAATTAATGACCCAATTTTATGTCATTTTGACTTTTTTTCTTACCAAACTTCAAAGAGCCACAAAGTATCGTCTTACTAATTTGGTCAATTATGAACGTACATTGGAATTTCTAAGCCTATGTCATTGTTTCAAATAAATGATCACTGAACAGTATCAAATTATCTTTAAAAATCATCTATTTTTCAAAGTACAACCAAATATTTCCAGACA
>JAPMNP010676383.1:2734-12799 GCA_029874935.1 Atherina boyeri | reverse complement strand
GAACTACTTCCTTTAGACACATTGAGGCATTTTGAGAATTACTTATTGTTGTGGAGGGGTAAGATTTTCAACATTTACTGTATTCATATACAATGGAAAATGTGCTTTAGCAGACAGGAAGAGGATGCTGTTCTTTCAGATAGAGGCTAAAACCTTAAAGTTCCTAAAAGTTCAAAAGAGAAGACAATCAGGCTGAATAAATCATATCCTCTTTGTGGCAGGAAGTCTGCTTTATAGAAACAATAGCGGTGGCATTACTATAGACTTTTTAAATTTGTGTATTTAATTTATGTGTGCATAAATGCTGAAGGGAAAAAAACCTGCAAATTCTGTAAGGAGTGTGCATAAAATGGTTCAGTTAATCCTTAACAAAGCTCTGCATGTGGATGTTTCTTGGACTATTTATAGGTGCAGACTAAGACTGTAGCTCAATGTGTGGAGTTCTACTATACATATAAAAAGCAGGTGAAGATCGGTCGCAACGGCGTCTTAACCTTCGGCCCTCCAGATTCACCTCTGGAAAAGCACATGGAGGCTGTGGTGGACATTAAGGTAGAGGGGAATCTTTCTTTTTTTTTCTGCAAGGTTGAGAAAGACAAAAATCTTTTCTTTCTATATTTCAGTTGGAAAAAATCATTTGGTGCAAAATTGTTGTCTCTAAAGTAGAAAATTAACTGTATGAGATGTCAAATTGTCCAAAGTGAAAGTAAAGATGGTGGTTGTGTCGTAGTCGTAGCCAAGTTGGAACCCTAAACTGTGACTAAATTGAAAAAGTATGATTGTCTGTCTCTTGGTGTGCAATATGGGGAATGAAGTTATTTCTTCCCATGCGTGGTGTCTTCAACCTCCTTTTCACATATGCTTATGTTTGGTTTGTAACATATGAACTATTCCCTCTAGTGTTCAGTGTAAAGATGTGATAACTAATGCCATTTCGGCGTCACCAAAGTTGGTAGTGGTCGTGTCTAATATTCTTCTTTAAACTTAATTTTCATTACATTTTGAACACAAACAGTGGTGGATATATACGGCTGGAGAATCCGAATGACTGCAAAACGGTGCCGCTTGACGAGATATTGATCAGGAAATAACACGTCTATATGAGTTCTGAAAATCTTCTCTCTATGTAAATCAACATTTATAAATTCAGCTGCTAAATCTCTGGAATCGTGTTGCTATGACAACCCATGTCTGACACATTGGCTTTTTATATCTGAGAGTTGCTTCAGGTGGGAGGAGTCGGGTAGAAACTCGTGATCCTGCCAGTGAGAAAAAGCTGCTCCTCATAGAAATGTAGGCTGTAATTCGTTCCTTAGAAGTAAACAAGGACAACTTCATTGGAGTGACAGTAAAACTGAACGCTTCAATAAACTCGCGACTTTAATGTGAACTTTAATTTTCACAATATTATAAATTATAACCCCCTTGAGTTGACAAGTTCTTGCCTTCATCCATGTTGGGTCGAAACTCTACTCTCCTTTAAAAGCAGGGTCCATGATGTTTTTCTAGAGCCCTTTTTACAATATTAATTTAATTCCTCTTCAACACCTGATTGTAACCAATTAAAAAGATCCTCTATCAACAAAATGAGTCACCGGGTGAGCGTACTGGACTGGAAAAACACCATTTAATCATTTGACCGTCCTGTCTAAATGATTGAATAGTGATCTGTCAATCAAAAACAATTGGCATTGGTCCCTCCCCCTCGACCAGTTGCGTCCAAGCATTGCTCTTTTCTGTAGGCCTAATCTGGAGTTGTGTACCTACCATGGAGATTACGGCAGGTCTAATAGGAATGAATGGACTTTTAGATGGATCATACAAGCACAAACGTATGTGGAAACAAGGTGTTTTATGGCTATTGTGTGTGCGTGTCTGTGTGTTTAAAAGGTCTGCTCAACCCAAGCTTTTTATTTCATTCTTCTTGTCTGAGAGCAAATTTGACCTCTTCAAGATGACCCATAAAATGAGATTGTAAACCTTGAAATGGACGTTAAATTTAGTCTTTTAAAGGAGGAGAACTAAAGAGTGATTGACTGGAAGAGCAAAGACAGAAAGATCATGGATGAGTACCTAGGGATGGACATTGTGAATGGAGTGATTATGACCGTGTGGAAAAGCAGAGCTGATGAATGAAATGGTTTCATGAACAGGATATAAAGACAGCATGAGGGGAAACGGATCTTCTCAACTAACCTATTATCCCAGCTTCTTCAACAATATGAAAAACAATTTGATTTCACTTTCATTCATTACAGAGCTCACATCAGTCAAAATATGTTCACGGAGAGGCCGACGAAGGCAACAGAAAAACTGTCTCTTTTGGCGAGAGCTATGACCGCATCCAGCAAGCAAATGTTGTTCGGTCACTCCAGGTTCATGACTATGTAAGTATTTCTGTTGAAATACTGGCGTGAATGTGCATAAAGCAGACCGGGTGTGCAGTGTTCCTGCAGTCAATGCTTGTGTTTTCCTGTCGCTCCAGGCAGGGACAGATCTGGTCCCAGACACTGTGAATAAGGAGGCTTATCATTCACCAGTACCTCACAGGCCTCGAGCCGAACCTGCAGCGAAAAAGAGCAAAGCGCCGACGAAGCCACCGCCGGACCCCGATGCTGTGTTTCCATGCAAGAAATGTAGCAGGTAACAAGTTCTCACTGACGTTTTCTCCATCACTCTTTGAATATTGGCGATATTTTATGGTGCCAGATATCAAATAGGGGATTAAACCTTTGTGCAACCTAAGTGGTATAAAAACATTGGTCCTCAATCAAACATCATGCAAAGTGAAGATGCTCTTCATTTAGAAAACTGTACAAACAGAGTTACAACAATGTCCTCTGCAAATGTAACAGTCCAGTGGCTCACCTTTACGCACCTATACATATTATGTTGACCGATGTTGAGGGTTGAACCTCAGCTTTTCCAGCCTCAAGGATGCAGAAAACATCAGCTGTGAGGGTGCACTCATTCACCTGCAAGCTCATTCACTGTCAAAAGATTTTCAGAATATTTGTCTTTAGCACCCAGACTTGTCAAACACAAGTGCCCCGTTTCTATTAAGCAGTACGGTTCCGGTATGCCATTTTGGGTCACTATTATAAAAGGGGTTCCATATAACTGAACCAAACTGTACCAATTCTTGGCTTCCATCAGAGAATGTTACGGTACAGTTAGGGTGGAGCTAATGGCTAATGGCATCACACAATATAAATTGTGTGATGTATATTGATGATGTAGATAGGGAAACAGTAAAAAAGTAATTTCTCGCGACAAAAGCAAGCCCGGCTGATTAACACCCTGTAGGAGTTTATAATGTTTGTTTCAGTAAACACTTATTTGAGACCACTTGCAAATGCAATTAATCTTTTAAGCCAGTGGTTACCAACCTATTTTTGCCCAAAAAGCTGTACTTTAATTACAGCACATTCTCTCATTAGAACCTTCACACATTGAATACTTGTTTACTGTTGTATTTAAGATAAAAATCTTTTGTTACTAAACTTTTAAAGCTGAAGAAATATTGAAGAGTGTTTCGGAATCTTAACCTGGACTCACTCAATTGTTTTAACATTAGACTGTTATTAGTAACTGTTGTTACATTAGACTTGTGATTTTTAAAAGTGAATCAGACACAAGACTACTGAAACCTGAAATTCACAGTGTAAACACTGTGAACGGGGTATATAAAGGTGCACTATGCAACTTTCTGACCCTTAAAACTCCACTTTCCTGTCTCGTTTGATGGCACAGTGACATTGACCACGGTTAAATTATGTTTTTTAATTCTAAATTAATTATTCAGAATTGAATAATTTGGAATTAAAGTATTCTACTTTACATTTACATAGAAATAGTAATTCTGAATTGAGATTTACATGGAAAACATGTTGAAACAAAATTCAATTCTGCCTAAGAGCTGGGGACAGGGGGCAGATGTGATGTGTTTACCTCTACTGGAAGTAAACCAACTCCAGTTCCTGCTTCTTTTCTTTGGCTGCAGCCTGGAAGATTACATAATAAGAACCATTTTTTCTTCAATTTTTATCATAGTTTTGAAAAAGCAGCTCAACACGAACATACCGCTTTACTTTTGTTTGCTCAGGATGAGAAGGGAGACGGAAGACCGTACTTTGGCATAGCCCTCCAGCGCCGAATATGTGCGTCATCGTGACAGGACAAGGGAACGAGCATGCGCTGAACGCCTGAAATAAATTTAAAGCGAAATTATCTTTTACATGATTGAGGAATTATTCAATTCAGATTTAGAATCAGAATAAAACAGCCGCTTACTTCGGACTTAAGTTTATTTCTGAACGGCCATGTTCATTTGGAATCAGGTTACATGTTGTTTTTTAAAGCCGATTTAGATTTTATTCTGATTTGAAGGAGAATTACAACCCTGGTCATTTATTATGTATACATTTCTGGAGCCGTCGCTGCCCAGCAGCATCCCGAAGCTGAAAGACCGCACTTTACAACTTTTTCTTTGCCACTTGATACTGTTGCTGAGTTTCCCTTTAGGCACTGCGTCGCCTGTTAGTGAGCGGATGTAGAAACACCTGACTGCACTTATTCAAAAATCTTTTGGACCGATATGATTTTTTTTTTTTTTTTTTTAAAGAAAAGGCATGAATGTTTCCCTAAAAAACAGGCATGTTCTATTTGGTATTGCGAAAAGTGACCTTCAGCATTGATAAGTTTGTAATTTATGGGAAATATAGTGTCCACACCTCCAAATTACAGTATCATAAACCTAATTTTAGTGCATTCTTGGCATCCTTTAATATTTATGTTGATAATTTCAGATGTAGCTCCAATTATAAGGCAATAAAAAATATTTCTGCCCTTCAAAAAAACTATTTTAAACCCATGAGCATCACATTTGTCTTAATAGCTATCTCATTGATTATTGTATTATCAAAATGTCCTGTTTCATATGTTTGTATCCTTTTGTAAATGTTTATTGCATAAAAAGAGAAGGAATACCCCGGCCTTTTTGAAGGCGCATCAAGGCTGATTCAGTAAAGAAATCCAAGAAGACATTTACAGGGGAAGGGTGGTGAAGAAAGAGAAAGGGACAAAGCAAGAGATAATACGAGTGTCAAAATAAAACTGTCTTTTACTTGCTGGAGAGAGCTCACAGTATAGACAGGAAGCAAGATGGATGCCGAATTAGCCGTTATTAGGGGGCACGTCATTGACAAATCTGACAAAGTTCTGTAGTGCATCTTTAAGTTTCAGCATTGCTGTCTGCAACAAGAAACAAACATTTTGCAGTCGGCTTAGAAGTTGATTAACTACAGGCTCTTTGAGCATGAACAAGGCTGAAAAATCTTAACTAATAAACCAAATGTGTTATAACTATAAATTCTTTCCTGACTTCAAAAATGAATAAAATACCCTGCAGTAGAGTTGACTAAACTTTAAGAACGTCTGCTGCTACATTACAAACTGCTTAGTGTGTAATGCTGCATTATCTTTCCTCACAGGGTGTTTTATAAAGTGAAGAGTCGAAGTGCCCACATGAAGAGTCACGCCGAGCAAGAGAAGAAGGCTGCAGCGCTGCGTCAGAAGGAAGAGGAGGAGCGAGCAGCTCAAGCCAAGAAGGCGGCGGCAGCTGCAGCTGCAGCAGCGGCAGCAGCCGTAGCTCATCAGGGAGGAAACGGTAACGGAGTGACACAGCAGGCGGAGCTCAGCAGCCAGGAAGACTCGTCTGAAGGCGAAGATGATGACGATGAAGACTGGCATTAAGCAGCAAGAAAACCAGGAGAAAAACTGATGAGATGGGATGGAGAGACAATGAACAAAGTGAGGATGAAGTGGTTTGAAAATGACACAAGGAGAGTAGGCACAAGAGGGATGATGATTTTCAAGTCTTTTGTTAATCTGCACACTGCTTTCCTGACCAAAAATGTGTCTCTGGTTGACCATTATTTAGCTTTACACCATCAACCTGGCAGTCACACTCCATATTTTCACAAATAAATATCCAGACTCAGACTTTTCTAAATGCACTTAAACTGTATCATTCTGCTTTTGCCAGTATTGCCTTTTTATAGCCTTTATTTAATTGAAAATAGGCCAAATTATTTTACATTTTGCCATAAGATTTCTCTCAAGCAGTAAAAAAAACAAAAACAAAAAAGTCATAGCGATTTGTCCTTTACAGTAGCTGCCATTTTAATTGAAATTGAAAAGCATTCACCCAAAACCTCCAGTTTGTTATATTTTGCAGGACTTGCTCAGTTTCAGGTTATTTTCTTTTTCTTTTCTTTTTTTTTCTTTTTTTTTTTTTTACAATTTTTACAATTTTGAAATGAATATGTACAAAAAAAGTATATATGAGATTGCCATATATTTATGATACAGCATTTGCAATGATTTTGGTAATATAAAGAATAATCATGTTGGCTTCAATATGAATAATGAGTTGGAAAATGTATTAAAATGTCTATCGTTCTGAGGAGTGTTTTATTCTGTTATTAGTTGATTGGTTGCAACAAAATGGTCAACACATGATTGCAAGATAATGTGGTACCAGCAGATGGAGGCAGATCTTCATTGTGGAGCTGGATGTTCACTTTGCAATCATTTCTGTGTGCATATGCAAAACTTTGACCAAGTTCAGTTAGATAAAGACGGCTGAAATACTTCCTGGACCACGTTAGAATCCTCAATCTTCAAAATACTGCAGACAGTGGTCTCAGTGTGCCACTCTACAGAGTGACACACTATGATCATTTTCAGATTAGGAGTGAGAAAGACCAAGTGGTGTGGTAAAATTCTGCATTGATCAATGGTGGCATAATTCAACCATGAAAGAGCTCGCTCAGGAGGTGGAGATGTTCCCAGTTTCCCTCAGGGGATTAGATGCGAGACATGATGCTTCTAGATTATGGAGGATAAAGTGGTCCTACTTCTGTCTGTCACTTTAAATGTACTTTAGTCTAGATGGGCTTCATCTGATCCTTCAAATTTATGACAGAAATTTTTTTTTTTTTTCTAAAAATCCAATCCAAACGTAAATGTAAAGTACAAATTATGACCCTTTTTGCTAATATGATGAGTCATAAAGATTCTCAAGAGGGACATATCCAACCTTCAGGCAGATGGACTGCAGTTAAAGAAAGACCCCATCTGGTTTCACATTCATCAGGAATAACAAATCATAGGCAGAGAGACCAAGAACATGAAAGCACGAACCTGTATGTGTGTAGTTCTTAGAGAAGTGGCATTATCTTTTAAAACAATCTGCTTTGTTTATATATTTGCAGAAATATACTCTTAAATCCAATCTGGTCAGTTACTCTTTGTGAAACACGTGAAGCGTTAGTCAGATATTTCTACTGTGTTGTTTCGAGTGTTATTGTTGTCAGCAATGTTACTAAAGAGGATGCGGTAGGGCTGTGTTCCATATGCAGAGGCTGTAAGTCCTCATAATTTGAGTCCTGGTCCTGAGCCCTTCACTGCATATCACCCCCTCCCCCTGCACTGTCCTCTCTGAGCTTAAATAGAGGGCATTAGTGCTTAAAAAAAAGAAGAGGCATCCACAGAGTCACGATTCCAATATGAAGACATTTTATACCTTGATGCCACCATATTTTCTATTTTTTTCTTATAGTGTTTGGAAATTCCCATAACTTCTGAGCCCAATTCATGTTTTTTTTTTTATTCCACAAATTCAGTTGTAGTTTAACGCTGACTAAATCTGAGTTTAAATTGCAGATAAAAGTCAATTCTGTTTTTGAAACCATATGATGTATCTCTAATTGTCTTAGTTTTGCACACTTTATGGTATGCAGTGTACTATGTTTGACTTTGGTGTGTATTCATGTCAGAAGATCTGTTTTGACAGGGTTTTTTGATGCAGCATTGGAGATTTACATTAGATCAAATGTCCTGGCTGAGCTTAGGGACTCCTAATGAGGCCCCATTAGAAACCCACCTACATGGTAACAGTGAAATAGGATAGGGATAGAGGAGGAGACGAAAACATTCCATGGCAGACAGGTGTGGATGATGGAAAGGAGGCCAAAATGCTGAATCAATGTCACTAAATGTCAGAAAGATGAATGAGAAAATCAATCATTCCTCTCAAGCTTGGCCAAGGTTAAACCTGATGCCAAGCAGAAAAGTACTTAAAGATTATTTATGTTCAGATATTCTTTTGTCAAACTTTGATTGTTTTTTGGTCTGACGTGACCCTGCTGGTCAATGAGATCTTTACTATAGATAGATAGAAAAATACATTAGAAATGATTCTCATACTGACAATTTACATGCAAACACCAATATTTGCAGGCTTTAAACACTGCAATAAAAAACTATCAATATGCACTTGAAATATCATTCTTGATCACTAAAACAGCAAATTATTTTGTTTTTTTAAAATGTTTTTTTTTTTCCTTCCCTGAAAGAAACATGTGGATGGGAGCAGATGTTGCACTTTTATGTACTTTTTAGCATTAACCGTGCCTTTTTAGTTTTGTAAGCTGCTCATGCATTAAGCACAAAACAACACCATACCATCAGGGATGCAAATTTTTAACCGTCTGCTGATAACAAGCTGGATGGTCCCTATCCTTTTTAAAACATTGTGTTTGAGAGTTTCCAAATATAATTTAAAATCTTGATCAGTCAAAACACAGAAAAAGGTTTACACTTTACCTCAGATCATTTTAATTGAGCTTTGGCTCAGTAAACAGAAGAGTCGCTAGATTTTGTCCACATGTGGGTACTTCTTTAGGTGTTAGAGCTTTAGCCTGTATTTGTGGATTTCACGATAAACTGTGTTCACGGAGAGTGATTTCTAGAAGAGTTCCTGAGCCCATGCAGTGCTTGATAATAGAATATCATGTCTATTTTTAGAGCAGTGCCACTATGCGGCCTTGTCTCATGCACACAGAGATTCCTTCTGATTCTCTGAATCTTTAGATATTATGCAGTGCAGATGGTGGAATCTTTTAGGTTTTTGCAATGTTACACTGAGGAACATTTTCCTGAAATTGTTCCATAATTTTTAGATGTAGTTTGTAGCAGATTGGTGAACCTCTTTCCAGCTTTACGGGCAATTTTTTTCATTTGTGTCAATTACTTCTCCAGCCTTTTGTTGCTCCTTCTCCAACTTTTTGAGATGTTCTTCTGCCATCAAATAATATTGAGCTAATATTTTCAAATCAAATGTCTCAGTTCAACATCTGATATTTTGTTTATGTTCTATTGGGAATAAAGTATTTATAATATTTTCAAATTATTACATCCTATTTTTATTTGAAATTCACATGGCATCCCAATTTTTTTTTAATTGGGTTGTGCGTTGATAATATACTGTATGTGAGATTGACTTTAGTAAAACTCAATTTTACACAATTTTTTAGAATATGAAATACATTTACCAACATGAATAAAATATTTTATAAATGTTGGCTCTGTTTCTCCCTGATGTTGATTGCAAACTTAATTTATTTTCTGCTTGCATTGAGTTTGTTTTAGAGACTGCATTTAGAAGTGGACATGACATCTACTAATCTGCATGTTGATGAAGTCCCCATGTTGTCCTGTGGTATAAGTCACTAATAACCAGTTATGGTCATGTTCTTTCTCTGTTGCTGACCGTTCCGATGTAATTCATGAGCTTTTTCCCAGCTTGTCTGTCTATTTATAGGTGCTCCTGATGATTGTCAGCTTTGTTTATCTTGAAGACGTTGCAGGTGGTTCTCTGTCTCCTTACAGGTGTAGCAGCTGGTTATCTGTATTTTCCTGTTTAGATTGAACAGCTGATGCTGTTGCTTTCTATCTGGTGTATCCTTCTCTCCGTTTTCTTCTCTTCACTATCTTTCTCTCCTCCGTTCACTCTCTCCTTTCTCTTGATCCCACCCCCCATTGTCAGGTTGAGTATTAAAGGTATATGGCGGAAGATTTTCTTGAAATTCAGGAACGAACCTCCCTCCACTTTTTTTTTTAAAAAATGCATGCGCAACACTGGTCTTGTTTCTCTTTTCTGAGGCCTTTCTCTTCTTCTCAGACACTTCAAAGATACTTTTTGAAAGTGTGCATGCACAG
>JAPMNP010676355.1:0-12317 GCA_029874935.1 Atherina boyeri | reverse complement strand
CTTTCTTTCTTTCTTTCTTTCTTTCTTTCTTTCTTTCTTTCTTTCTTTCTTTCTTTCTTTCTTTCTTTCTTATCATTTTTTTAATGGAACATGTGGTTTGTGTCCCCCTTCTGAACCAATGTCCACTTTTTACAGTTGCCTTATTCATACTTAAGAGGGACAGTCAGAGTGTACTTGTTCACCACGGCAATCCCTTTCGGAAAGTCCTGTAAATAAATGACTATGTAAATGAAAACCCAGAGCCCCTTTTGATCAGCGACAGACATTATTCATGGCATTCTATGCGCATAGAGAGTTTCCATTAGAGATTGATAGAAGCAAGCAAGAGGTTTTCCTTCCTATTCTCAGTGTCAAGAAACAGACTTATAAGAAGTCAAAAGGTAGGCATCAGATCTTCTATCAGGTTGTGCTTTGTGTAGTTCATGGGAGAGTTCCAGTTTTGCATGGTTGGGTGTTGGTGTGTATGCTGCAGTCCGGCCGACCACATCCACCACACTATGGCCCATCGCAGAAACCCAGCTCTGAGAATTGTCTGCGAGGTGGAATTACAGTGTCGGCCTTTGCTCGCACAGCTCGTTTGTCTCTTCTTAGGAAGGGACGGATTTATTGGTTACCTGAGAGAGCATTCTCTCCTTCCCCTGCACTCTCAGCAGCCTGCTTAGAGACAAACCTGCATTATAGATGAGCTACTGGCAGCCACCACACTCTCACATTGCTCAGGTTACCCCCAGTGGATCATGCACATGCAGTACATGCATCTGCACAAACATGCAAGGGGCATCTGTGTGGACCAGAGGCCTTGGATGCGTAGTTTGGAGCTGTGAGTGTTTCTAGTTTGAGTGCTGTCAGGAACTTTTGTCAGCAGTCTCCCTTCCATCTTTTAGCCCACTTACATGTTACAATCAAGCATCTAAAAGTCCCAAATACAGCAAATATGTGATTAAAACACCTTCCTGGATATGGTGTCCAGTCTGGATGTTAGAACTTTTTAAAACATTTTTTTAAAACTTTTAAAACTTTTGATTTGTTTGTTTCTTTATCGGACTTATTCCGTGCCCTCTTCATTATGAAACTTCCACATAACACAGAGCCAACTCACAGCTCTGCCTACAGTATGTCTCCTCCCTCAAGAACTTTGATCTCTAGTTTGTAAGTGTACACATTTTCTTTGTGTGCTGAACTCCTTTCTGCTGCCTCCTCAAACTTGATTGGATAGCTGAGGTACTATAAAAATTCAGGATGTGCTACACTGGCTGAAAATTAATTTGAACAATGAGAGTAAGATCTGAGTAGTTTGGATTTTGTCAACTCCTAGAGGCAGTGCTGAAAATGAGATCTGTCACACTGCATTGCTCATCAATGCACCTCACACACATGCACAGCAGTTTTCCCTGTTATTTTTATAACAAACGTTGTTATGATGCAGATAAAGAAGTAGGGAGTTGTAGGGAAAAATGGATATGAATTTTCATTCTCAGAGAAACTTGACAAGTTTTGGAGATAATGTGTCGTTACATCTGGTTTTGTGGGTATAAAAATGTGTCATCAACGTGTTTCTCTGCTGTTCATGAAAGTACTGATTAAGTGTCGAGGTACAGAAAAACTGAGCTCTATTTATGAGCATTCAGCTTAATTTTATGGTCCTTTTGTTGTCACATAATCACACTTCTTCACCTGGGTTATCTGGGTAATACCTGAGCCAGTTTCCCATGAACATTGAAAGACATGAATCAGTAGGTGGAGCTCTAGTTGATTATTTTTACTTAATCGACGTTCATCCATTTGTACCCTTTTACTCCAGTGTTTTTCTTTGTTTCAAGTTGTGACAGCTAGGTTAATCTTATGAATAAACCTTGTGATTATCTGTTTTCATAAGGAGACTATGGGAACTCTACATTTAAACCCTGCATTTAGTTGAAAAATGTATTAGGTGGGTTATTTCTCCTGGTTATATCTTCTCTGACACCCTTTCACATGTATCTGTATCCAAATACAGAATAAAAGTGTGCTGTGATAGATGATTTACTATTGTGTTTTTATGTCCCATCCTAGACCCTGGCTCAGAAGTGTTTTTTGTGTCTAAGATGGTAAAGATCTTTTCCTGATTCAGTGATGAAAGAAAAACTGTATTTTTACTGCTGCAGATGTGTGTTTGCTACTGCCTTGGCGTCTATGGCCGGCACTGCTGTTTCAGCTGGATGAATCAACTGCGTGTGCCAGATGTCTTGCTCTCAGCAGTCCTAATACACAGCACAACCTTTTAATCCCTTCTATACCGTTACTGCTTGATGATGATAGAAAAATGCCCGAGTTCTACATGTGTGTGTGTGTGTGTGTGTGTGTGTGTGATTGGTTTAGTCCAACTGTTTCCCATAAGTTTCCCAGAATTGCATTATTTTTATTTACTCTCTAATGTCATTTTGTCTCTCATGCACTGATTTAAAGCCCCTCTGACATCCTCCTGCCTGCAGTGTTTGCACTCCATAGCTTAAAATAATAATCATTAATGTAATCCCTCTCAATCCCTGATCTACAGTATGAGAGAAATGAGAGGATTGCATTTCACTTTGTGGAAGTAATAGGGTCCCATCATGACAACAGTTGTAATCATGCACGTGTTTTGTTAGAGTTGACCACACTGCAATATGGATTTAACTTTTTCATTTTGATATAAGCTCCATATTTCAATTAACACATCTCTTTCTTTTTTGTGACTGCTTTCCCGTTCTGCAGGTGATTTTCAGCATTTAGAAAAACCGGTACGTTAGGACGTGTACCACTCATCGTCACTGGGCAGCCTGTGCACATGCACGACACCATGGGTAGCTCTCCAGAGGTGCTGTCATGGACTTCCTGCCCCAGTCTGTTAGTGGGGAAGCTGAAGGAGGAGCTCAAGCTCACTGTCGTCGGGGACGGCATGAAGAAATCCAGCCCGCCTAACTCTCAACCCCAACCTCCTCAGGCCCCTCTCTCCAACTTGCCTCCTCAGATTATCACAGACCTAGCTCCCCCTACACACTTACCTGTTCCCCTGCAGACGACTGGTCAGGATGAAGACTCTGTGTTGGGAGGCTTAAGCCCAGCAAACACAGCTTTGAGCGTGGACTCGACACGGAGTGAAGGGGGACATTTCGACAACAGTGTGCTACAGCTGCAGGAGCACGATCAGGAGGAAGCAGGGTCACCGGCATCCTGTGAGCATGGTGGGTGTGGCAGTGGCATGGACGAGCAGATGGGGGAGGGGGACTGTCCCGTGGACCACAGTGGAGAAGGCAGGCCGAGTCACCCGCACCCGCACCCTGATGACATCAAGCTTCACTTCCACAGAGCAGGGCCTGGGTCAGGAGGCTTCTTGGAGGGCTTATTTGGCTGCCTTCGACCAGTCTGGAACATTATAGGGAAGACATACTCTACAGAATACAAGCTACAGCAGCAAGGTTAGTTCTGGGTTTCAGCTTTCTGCATGCTATTAGTGCAACACACTAAATCCTCTGTGTTCGATTGAAATGCACCTGTCTTTTTAAGCCTTTTGAGAAACAAAGTTTTCCCCAAATGATCTCAGAAACTGTAATTCAATATCTTTTCAAGCTTTAGTGTATTGCTGTTGTTAGTGAGACTGCATAGCTGTCAGCTTGTTTTGAGGTCATGGTGAAGGTGGACTCACCCTGTTGTTGGACTGCCTGGTCAGGCTGGACACGCAGACTGCAGGATGCGAGTCGAGGTCAGACAGAACTGGGCCGAGACTTGCGGTTGGTCAGCTGTGCAGAGGGCTACAAGGCAGCATAGCTCCTCCTCTACAGTCTCCAAAAGCATATAACAAAAATGTGACTCACTAAATATCTTTTATAGATTATTGCAAAGAATTCAAGCTTTGTTTTTTCTCTACATAGCTAAGTAATATAATTATGAGTGCTTACAGTGGGGCTTTTTTTAATGGTAGCTGCATACTTCTACCTCTCAGTTACTGTGTTACAATTTGAAATGTGAGATTTTAACTACAAGATTGTCATCTTGAAAGATTGAGTGTGTTTTGATTTGTAAGTGGGTTTTTTCCTCTTGAAGATAGAATTTCTGTTTGTAAGGAAACTGTTTAACACTTCAGCTTTCATTTGTTCCAGACAAACAGGATTTTGACATGTAAATTACTGAGCTGTTCAGATGCTTTTAGGCAGATTTTGTTACCTTAATTGAAAGGCAGGCTTGTAGACATTTCCTCCTGTTTCCAGCCTCATGCCAAGCTTAACTAACGGAGTGTTGTACTTTTATCTTTGCCGTAGAGGCCTAAATGAATAAGCTTGTTGCTATTGCAAAGAAAACTTGACAGCACAATAGATAAATGGACTCAATCACATTATGCACATTCAGGCAACTGATTCAAGTTTCTAAGTGTTGTTACAGTGACTAAATGTGATGTATCTGATTGCAGATATGTGGGAGGTTCCGTTTGAGGAGATTTCAGAGCTGCAGTGGCTTGGCAGCGGTGCGCAGGGAGCTGTCTTCTTGGGCAAGTTTCGCTCTGAGGAGGTTGCTATCAAGAAGGTGCGAGAACAGAAAGAGACAGACATTAAACCCCTGCGAAAACTCAAGCACCCCAACATCATCAGCTTCAAGTAAGCCTACAAGCACAACCTCTGAATGTTACCTTGTACTGGTTTGTTGTTTTCAACCAGTGGCGCTTCAAAGGAGTCGGTGTATGAATGCCTTTCTTGTGTTTTTATCAATCCCAGGGGTGTATGCACCCAGGCACCTTGTTACTGCATCATCATGGAGTATTGTGCCCAAGGTCAGCTATATGAAGTGCTGAGGGCAGGGAGGAAGGTGACCCCCAGGCTGCTGGTGGACTGGGCCACAGGCATCGCCAGCGGCATGAACTATCTGCACCTGCACAAGATCATCCACAGAGATCTCAAGTCTCCCAAGTGAGTTACTATGTCTTCAGATAGGGTATCGTAGATTTTTAGCATTTGGAAGCAATGGTCATGGCTTAAAGCTGTTTCGTAAAGCTCGATGAACCAGCTTTAAGCTCTGGATAGTGCAACATTAACTCAAATTTGATCTTTAAAGTTAATAAAATCTGTTTGTCTCAGAGATGGAGTAAGACAGCGTGTTCTTTTTTTTTCTGCTCTTCCTGTCTCTGCAGTTTTGTTTCTGTAGCACTGTTTCTCTAATCAATATCATCATTCTGCAGCAGCACTGCCAAACGCTGTATTAGTCAGCAGAATGATAGCAGGCTGAATGTGCTGGAAAGGTCACTCTCATTTGTCTAATGGGGTGATTCAGAAAGCACTTTTGTAAAAATGGTAGAGTATGCTACAAAAAAAGGGGAAAAAAAGAAAAAGAGCTCTTTAAAATAGTGGAATATCAAAAGAGAAGCTTCATTATCAGAATGCATCTTTCATCCTGAATCAGCTTATCCTCATTAACTGCCCACGATTATTGCTTAATCAAATACATTCACTGTGATGCTAAACATTTACAATGTTTTCTTGTGTGTTTTAGTGTTTTGGTCACCCACAATGACACTGTGAAAATTTCTGACTTTGGAACATCCAAAGAGCTCAGCGACAAAAGTACAAAGATGTCATTTGCGGGTACGGTGGCATGGATGGCCCCGGAGGTTATAAGAAACGAGCCCGTGTCTGAAAAAGTAGACATCTGGTGAGTACTATTTATATTTGCAGTTATTGCTATTTTAAGTCGTATACTGAACATGGGGAATTGTTGTACATTTCATCTCTGTATTTTAAAATTGAGTCATATTGTGATGAGACTTGCCTGTTTTGTGTGTTGCAGGTCATTTGGAGTTGTGTTATGGGAACTGCTCACGGGAGAGATTCCCTACAAAGACGTGGACTCCTCTGCCATCATCTGGGGTGTTGGCAGCAACAGTCTTCACCTTCCTGTGCCCTCCACCTGCCCAGATGGGTTTAAGATCCTCATGAAGCAAACATGGTGAGTGTGGAGCTAATATTACAAGTGGCTGCATCCATTTAAATATATTTTAATGAGTTTAGTCAAAGTCAGTGGTTCCCAATCTGAGGTCCCTGGACCCCAAGGGGCTCCCCAAGGCCCATGACTGTTCAGAACCTGTGTGATTTAAATAAAGGCCATGTCCACAAAGAGTAGAGTTGAGGTGTATTTTATTAAGTTTTTTTTTTTTATCATTTGGGTGTTTCAAACCCATTGTGCCAGTGTTTTGGGAGCCCGAAAACACTTAACTATGCACCTTTTCATTAATGAGACATGTCTGAGATATACCACAGTCCAAATGATTAATTATTTTAACAAAAAGTAAGGCTACTGTATATGTTAGTAAATACCTTAACTTTGGTTGTATCAAAGGACAGGAGTCAGCCAGAATGCATCATTTATGGTGAAAAACTACTTAACGAAAGCATAAAAAACCAAACAAGGGCAATGTAGAGGGTCCACAGCTAGTTGGTAGTTGCATGAAGGTGTCCCTAAAGGGAAATAGGTTGGGAACCACTGGTCTAAGTCATAATTCCTAATCATTCTCATTGACTCCAGGCAAGGCAAACCCAGGAACAGGCCTTCGTTTCGTCAGATTCTTCTACATCTAGACATTGCCTCTGCTGATGTCCTAGGAACTCCTCAGGAGACCTACTTCAAGTCTCAGGTTTGGAAAGTTACAGAAAAATATAAACCAACTTTACCTATTCACATACACATCTCTTTTCAAGTTACATTTGATCTGAAATTCAGTTATTTAGATTTATTAGCTTAAAGTTGAGATTACATTCTTAGCCATAAGACTGACAGTTAAAAACAAAAAATCTCAAAATTACAGACAGAGTGGAGGGAGGAAGTGAAGAAGCATTTTGAGAAGATCAAAAGTGAAGGCACGTGCATCCACAGGCTGGACGAGGAGCTGATCCGACGCAGAAGGGATGAACTCAGGTGTGTTAGCAAAAAGAGGTGCTAGTCACTATCTTTCCTGGTGTTAGAAACTTATGAGTTTGTATGTCATTTTGCTTTTTCTGGACCCCCGTAGGCATGCACTGGACATCCGGGAGCATTATGAGAGGAAGCTGGAAAGAGCCAACAACCTCTATATGGAGCTCAGCGCCATCATGTTGCAGCTGGAGGTCCGAGAGAAGGAACTTATGAAGTATGTAAATATGCCTTTCATTCCAGACATTATTGCTGTGCTTCACTACCATCACGTAACAAATATTTAAAATGGTTCCACCACATATGAATGCGTGTTTGGTTTATTTTTAATATGAAATACTGGTCATCGTTTCTCGTACTTCTAAGGTAATTTTTGCTTCACTACACCTTTTTTTTTTAACTTGTCAGCATATCCTTCCTCCTTAAAATATTTAGGTATTTTGTTACATGAGGTTACAGCATTGATAAGCTATGAACTGATTTAATAAACATGTATAAACAGTAACACACCAGGCTTTTCACACCAGGCTTGATTTTTCTGCCAGCATTTGGAGGAATGACATCAAATGAGAAAAGAAAATCTGTTTTACTTAATGAAGGAACATTATGAATAATATCTGTGTAAATGACTGATGTTTTCTCAGCCATATAAAACACAATAATTATCTGTTGTTGTAGGAGAGAACAAGCAGTTGAGAAGAAATATCCTGGAACATACAAACGTCACCTGGTCCGACCCATCGTCAGGTCCAATGCTGTTGAGAAGCTCATCAAGAAAAAAGGAAGCATCTCCCACAAACCTGGAATGCCATCAACTAAAAGGTCTGAACATTAGATGACCAATCACTAATTCTTGTAGCAGCCATGTTGCATTCATTAGCACTTGTGAGTTTAGTCCACCGGCTTTCTGTTTAGGTGTTGAAGATTCTCACACCGACCTACTATGAGCAGTGTTGGTAATAACGCTGTTTAAAATAACAGCGTTATATAACGCCATTCTTTTTTCAATAACGGGCTAATCTAACTAATTATTTTGTCTGTCGTTACAACGTAATTTCCGTTATTGTGCATTGAATGAGATTTGTTACAATAATTAATTGATTCATTGACTATCTGTGTAATCCGAAAGCCCCAGAGTTTTTAATGTGTGAGGCACCACAAAGTGTTACGCGATTATGATAGGCTAAGAATCAGAATTAGAATCAGAATTCTTTATTGTCATCTTACCAAAGGCATGATGAGATAAAAACAGCTGCCACAGTGAGGTGTATTTAACATTTAAAACAAGAACAAGAAAAGATACATAAATATAAGTAGACACAAGTAAAAATAGAAAATTTGTTAAATAAAATAAAATAAAATAAAATAAGGCGGTCATTGGTTTCATGGTAGCCAATTGGAGCCAGTGTTTTTACACACAAGCCAGGAAATGCATGCCACACATGCACACTCAAACACCAAACAGATTCAATAAAGCAGGTGAGTCCGGAGCAGTCCACTGAAAAGTTGCCGTTTTAAAGGTGAAGCTATAAGCCCTGCTTCAAATACATTAAGGTCAAACACAAGAACATGCATGTAAAGTGTATATGATGTTCAAGAGCTGAGGTGGAAAACCCTGGTCCAGAGGGTAAAAATCCTGACAGACAGTTGTTCTAACCAATCATTAAACCAGCTGAATTAGCACAGCTCCTCTGCAGGTAGATGAGGTCGTTGGTAAAAACACCTGCTGTAAATGTACCAGCAGATCCAGAAACATGGCAGGATTTTTACTTTATGGCACATGGATTGCGCACCTCTGTCCAGGAACAAAGACTTTGTCAACATTTATTGTAAGCATTGTTAAAACGTTAAATTAAAAAAGTTATTACTTATAGCAGGGGTGGAGAACCTTGGCCCTCATCCTGCAAGGTTTCTATGTTCCACTGCACCATCACACCTGATTCAAATTAACTACTAATTGTGCAGAACTTCATTGGCTGTTGGATCCATTTTATTGGAGTCTGGTGTGTTGGAGCAGGGTTGCATGGAAAACTTAGAGGACTGCGGCCCTCGAGGACCAGGGTTCCCCACCCCTGATTTATAGTTACTCACTACTTGTACAAGTACCTGTCTGTTCTACTCATTATGACCGACTTGTGAAAACTAATCATAAAAACCCTAATTCTTTGACATATAGCAGTTTTTTTTTTTTTTTTTTACAGTAACGCAAATATTTACTTTCTCTGGAAACTAATTACTTTTATCGTGGAGTAATTCACACAAGTTAGTGTTCACTTACAATTTTGTGTCAAAATATAAAGCAGGGTCAAACAATTTGACAATAATTACAACAAAGACCAATAAACAGAGCAGAATTGGAGGGAATACATTATTTCAATGCTACTAAATTTGTTTCTTTCAGGCCAGACTTGCTCCGCTCTGATTGCATCCCCAGCGTTGACTCTCTCCCGTCCCACTCGCCACTGTCAGCCAGCCCGAAGGTCTCCACACCCCCTGGCAAAACCCGCTACAGAAGTAAGCCTCGCCATCGGCGTGCCAACAGCAAAGGCAGCCACAGCGAGTTCCCTGCGGTGCTGAAACCTGTTGCTGGGGCACCAGAAGACACCCAGTCTTTGCAGGAGCAATCCTTTCAACATCACCACCACCATCATCATCACCCACCAGCCGAGGGACAGTTTCTACCTTTGAAGGGCCGCGAGGAGGCCGTTGTCAATTGTGCCAACAACTTGCGGTACTTTGGTCCTGCCGCTGCCCTCCGCAGTCCTCAGACTGACCACATGCAGCGCCGCGTTTCTGGATCCAGCCCTGACATCATTTCCACTGCTATGGATGCAGACACGCGGCAGCGGACTTCATCCACCACCTCCAATCCTGTATCAGGTGCTGGTGCTGGTTCTTTATGTCCCTGCTGCCAGGCTCACCCCTTCCCTGGCTGCCTGCACTGTCAGGAGACCCCTCCTACACTAAGCCACCCAGAGTTACCACACTACTCCCTACTCAACACCCAAGAAAACACCCAGTCTTCTTTAGGGGTATCCAACAAAGATGCAGCCACAAATGGAGAGGATGCAAAAAAGACTGAGCCACAGGAACAGGATCCAGCTCAGCACACACACACCTTTCCCTCTGCTCTGCCTCGCACCCTCAGGCCTCTCAGGAAGGTGAGTACAACCCAGTGGATCTGCAATTCTTATCTGTGTTAGGTAAACTTTCTCTGAGATTAACAGCTCTTATTGCTGCTCTTCCAGGGTGGTGATGAGTCATCTGAAGAGGAAGAGGGAGAGGTGGATAGTGAAGTTGAGTTTCCACGGAGACAGAGGTAAAATTGAGTGGTTCATTTAGTTTGCAAACTTGATCTTTAATGTCTTGTAACATTTGTTGCTCATGTGGTCTTACTAAAGTAAATTATCTTTACCACACAAGTTCCAAACACAACAAACCCAGTATGACTCACTTTCAGAATCCGTCCTCTGCCTCATAGACCTCATCGCTGTATGAGCAGCTTCCAGTCCTACTCTACCTTCAGCTCAGAGAACCTGTCAGTGTCTGACGGCGAGGAGGGAAACACCAGTGACCACTCACACAGTGGTCCACTGGAGAGGCTGAGCGCCAGTCAGGAGGAGCACCTGGACGAGCTGTTGTCACACACACCAGACATCCCCATTGACATCTCCACCCAGTCAGACGGCCTCTCTGACAAGGAGTGTGCTGTCCGCAGGGTGAAGACACAGATCTCGCTGGGAAAACTGTGCTCTGATGAACACAGCTATGAGGTCAGTATATTTTAGCTGCATCAGTGATGGCAATGTCTGTTTTATTCGGCCTGTCAGAATGTTTTAACAACTATTGAAAAATATTCTAAAGCCATCCCAGACCGCCACTTTGTCACTGACTATAAAACAAACCAAACACCTAATGAAAATTAAACAGAATCTACTGGCAAAGCAACTTTATAAACAACGGCCTTACAAAGGCCAAAAAATGCAAATGGATAGTGACTATTCCTAGCCTGGGTTTTCCCATACTACCTTGAACGCAGTTCGATTTTATTCACGCTGCAAAGGTAGCATGGATTCCGTGGACCAAATTTCGCGTTAGATAGGGAACCAATCACAGGACAGGTTGTGAGCACCAAGACGATGACGCCTTCTACAGCAGACGTGAAGTTATCTTTCGATGCAGCCTTAGATAGTGTTCTAAGTCATTTAGAACGCAAATTTATTTTGGCTTTAAACCATTTCATAACCAAGAAGGATGTTTTTGTACTGCTACCAAACAGGCTTTGGAAAAAGCCTCATATATCAACTAGCCGCGTTAGTGGCTAAGTCAATGGGGCTTAGCGAGACCCCAGTCGTTATGGTTGTCTCGCCACATAGACTGTATATATTGATTATAATATTGTTACTCACTATTGGCAATGAATTAAGCACAGGCGCATTTGATAGACATTCGTAGCGCCCAATAAACGGCTCTGGGCATTCGTAAACCACGCCTCAAATACGAGAAAATGAACATGTGGTTCCCAGACCACGTCTCATGAGCTGTCTCATGACGGGGTCTGGTGTTAGCATAGCTAGACTTTTCCCTGTTTTTCATACATTTTAGTCACATTAGTTGTAATACTTCTCCATGTATCATTTGTTTGCCCTCAGAACCCGCTGCAGTTCGGAGACTCGGACTGTGATTCTTCAGAAGCAGAGTGCTCCGATGCCACTATTAGAAACAACAAAGTGGGGGCACCTTCTTCATGGTGAATCTTGCTGCAGGATGCGGCTACGTTTATGCCTGGAGGCCGTCATGTCCTATGTCCTATGTCCCATGTCCAGGTTTTTGGCTCCACAGAAAACACAGCAATAAAAGGGCAACATTGTAAACAAAGTCCTCCCAATACAGCAAAATTCCATGACAGCCATTCCACTCCTACCCTTCCCCTCCGATATAGAACTGCATCCAGGCAACCCATGGCAGGGACTCCCTTTTGATTGATAATGTACAGTAGATAGATTAACATTCATAATTTATTTTTGTCTTGAGTTTTGAAGGGAAATTCAGGACCTCTGTAAGTTCTCCTATTTGAACAGAGGAAAAAAAACTGACATTTTTAAACTAAGCATGGGCTAACTGTGTGTTAGGAAGAGACAATGACTGGATTAAGGTGCAGATGCTGAAGAGAATATGTGGAAGCACTTGTGTGTCTGAGGATGACTGCTAGCAGTGGGGTGTTACATAACTGCAATAGTTGGTCCCAGATGTGGAGCATCACTATAAGCCTTGATCTGGCTCCAGTTGTTTTCAGCATCCCACTTTCTCTGAGAAGAATCCCCAAACAAGCAATCTCTCTTACTGCACTTTGGCCACCCTGCTTCATTATGAGTTTACAGTGCAGAGACCTGGTGTCCCAATCC
>JAPMNP010676354.1:0-14999 GCA_029874935.1 Atherina boyeri | reverse complement strand
ATATAGTTCTAGTTTGGACTGACTTTCATAATGACATAAATCTACCCCTACATTTGTTTTTATATGGAGCTGAATTTTTCCCACTAATTATCAGTGATAAAATAGGCTGATTTGTTTTTAAGCCAACATCAATTTCATATCACTGTCCGTCACATCATTTTCCATCAGCTTCCTATTTTACCTCCGTGTAGCTTATGCTGTACTGCAACATCTTTCAAACATTGATTTTCTTTCTTTTTTTTTTCTTTTTTGATATGTTAAAATACTTGTAACCTTTCATACGGTGCTGCACATCTTTGATGATTTTGTTTTGTCAGTATTTAAAAAAAGCCTCCTAGGTTGTAAAGATTTTGCACACTTTCAGTTTAAGTCGACATTTTCACATTTGTATATACATTCATAATGTTGTTGTGGTCTTTGTGTGTGGTCCAGTAATGTGAAAGATATCCACTCCGTACTGGAGGTGACTGTTTACGACGAGGACCGAGACAGAAGCGCAGACTTCCTTGGGAAGGTGGCTATCCCTTTACTAAATGTGAGTCAAAGGCAGATTTGTGTTTCTTTTTCTTCTCCCTTGGGAATCATGGAAAGAACATACAGCAGACGAACAGGAAAAAATGCAAACAGAGGAAGATATAAAAAGCAGAGGTTATTTTTGCAACTCCACTGATGACACTGTTATTATTTCTCAAAGAGAAAGCATTGACAGGAAGGTGAAAAAAATTGAAGAAACACTGAGAGTAAAATAAGGCAGATTGATAGTTGAGAGGATAGAAAGTAAGTGGATGAGAGATGATATGAAAATGACGTTGATAGAAAGACAGAATGATGTGATTTGGAAAGAAAAGACGAAAGAAGTGTGTCTTTTATATTTGGTAAAAATATAGATAGCCTGTGAAAGAACTGTGTCTCGTATATCTGCGTTCTGCTACAGTATGATTCCCCTGGATAGTTAATTTCTGTTTGACAGAGCCGAGCTGCAGTGGGTAATGAACAGGTACTTGTCAGAGTTGCCACAGTTGTTTTGGGTTCCCTGTCAGCGCCAGCAGCTGGGGTTCAAAGGTGGCCCGGGGAGCCGATTCAGCCGGGTATTGCCAGACAGACGCCTGTCATGTCCCTCTCCCACAGATCCAAAATGGAGAACGCAAAGCCTACGCCTTGAAAAGCAAGGAGCTGACAGGGCCAACAAAAGGGGTCATCTTTCTCGAAATAGACGTGATTTTTAATGCTGTAAGTCTTTCTTTTGCTTTTTTGAGTCTCTTCCCCCCTTTTTTTCATATTGGCCCCCCACCCTTCTCACTCTCATCTCTTTCTTGTTCTCACCAGCATTCACCCCTTCTATACTGCTGTTGTCTTTATTCTGTTTGTCTCCCCCCTCCTTTTTCTTCCATCTCATCCCTCGTCCCTTGTCCCTCGTCCTCGTTTTGGCTTTAATTATCGAAGACTCCCTCTCAGCAGCCTTTGTTCGCCCATCCACCATCGCTGTGTGTGTCCTAAAGCGGCCATTTTACAGCTCTGTCTCCTGCTCTCTCTCTTGCCTCTGATATGGGGCACGCTTTATGCATGTGCTCCCATGTTATGTCAGCATGTAATACTTTGAATATCTTTAAAACAATCAAGTCAAAACTCTTTGCTCAGTCACTGTCATCCATACCTCATGTAAAGGTTTCTCACTGTTGCTGTTTATGACACTGTGTGTGTGTGTGTGTGTGTGTTTACTTCATTGTCCAGGTGAAAGCTGGACTCAGGACATTGACTCCCATTGAACAAAAGTATATCGAGGAGGAGCCCAAAGTGTCCAAACAGGTACATCACCAGCCAACTCTTATCTTCTGCCAGTCCGCTTATTTTTATCTGTCTTCACCACCTCCCTATTCTACTTAACTGTCTGAAGCAAAACCAACAACACTCGTGAGTGGCATCTTGTAAAGCACAACAACTGTGTAGGCAAGATTCAACAGGGTGATTGAAGGAAAAACAGCATTTTGTCCCCTTTTTTTTGTCCCTCCTCTCCCCCTTCTCTCATCTCTTCCCCCTCGCATCCACTCTGAGTGGTGAATAGAAATGTCAAGCTGTCAGCTCTGGGGTGCATAAGTAGATTGGCCATCCTTATAGTTGGCCCTCTTTGCCACTGCTGCTTTGCACTTCATTGTCACGCTGCTCAGTGTGGCGGCACCACAAAGGGATGAATAGTAGGGGCTGGCCCACATCAGACGTGTCATATAAGTGACCGTTCGGGCTCAGCAGTCAATGTTACGCCGTGCACAGTCGAGCACAGTCCTGCCCAACATGGCGCAACACACACAACAGCTTCCACACTACCCTTTTGTCAGCCCTCCATCTATTCCCTTCTGTCCTGATTCTGCCTTCTCTGCTGCTCCCTATCTCAGCTCACTCTGTGCTTTTCTCCCAAGTGCAGTCGTTTTTTTCATCTCCATTCCACCCCTGACTCATAGAGATGACCCATGTCAGCGTCTCGCAATGATGATGTCACTGGTTGCTTTGGAGGGATTGCCCCATGAGGGCTCTTTTGTGTTGTAGCAGGTCCCCTGCTGTTGCTTGCTGTTTAGTGTGCAGTCACACAGTGAAAAGGAAAGAAAAAACACATGTGCTGCCTGCCAAACTGATGCATTTAATTGTAATTATGACATTTGACTTAATAAATTACTTTTCCACTTCTCTAAGTGTTTTCAAGCTTTAACTAATGGCCTCATTTGACTTAATTCAAGAAAAAAATAGATGTTCTTATCAAGGAAGTACTGACAATAATGAGCCAAGAAAAGTGCAGCATGTAAAAAGTGCATGTGCTGAGAAATGTGTGAAAACAGATGATTTGCAGTCTTACTGTCCTCAGGGTCTGTGTGTCCCCAGCAAGACACTATATAGTCCATCCCAGTTTGGCAACAGAAAGCATCACATAATTATACATAGGGAAGGAGAAATTTTCCTCATCTAGCATCAAAGCAGCCAAGCCACCAATAAACACATGCAAATCCACACAACCACTCAGATACATATAATAGGCTCATTTGTGCTACTGTTAATTCATATTGTACATCTGCATTATACACACATTTAAAACACATACATGATTTTCCACAGAGTAAAATGATGGCCTAGAATCTTCTTTTTTTTCTCCTTTCTTTTTTTTTTTTGAGCAGCGATCTGGAGAGACTGTTTGTCCTCTGGGAACACTTTCTCCTGGTGGTGACCTGATTGGGTGTTTTGCGTTCTTTGCTCCTGTTATGCTATTCCCTTAATGGTTAGCAACCCAGGGGGATGACAGCAGTTAGCCAGTTCTCTCTCATCCCTGGCCAAATGCCTGGAGAATGCTCAAGAAACAGAATGCAAGAATTGTATTGGAAATTATTATTATACTAAACTTTATTAAGGGGAAAGGTGACTTAAAGAAACTGTGGTGATGTGGTGGCTGTTTTCCTATAATAATCCACAGCCTTTATATAGCTGTCTAAAGAAAGAAACACACACTGACATTGTCACTGGGCCTGATGCCATTGTGTAAAGGTAAATGCATATTGAGGTCAAAGCTTTAAATCCTGAGCTGTAACTTAATGGTTATATTTATTTTACAAAGAGTATGATGACTCAGTACAGGGTTTATCATATGAAGGTTTAAGATTTTAACATAAGTGAAAGACTGGAGAATTGCTTCAGTATCAGTACTGCCTCTATATGACTGAGCAGTGGAAGATATTTTTTTTGCCTAAGTTTAGAGTTATTTGTCCAAGATTTGCCACTAAAGTTCTTGTCATTACCAGACCTATCTCCTGTCTGCATTTTTACGAGTGTGAATACAATTTTCACAGTTGAATAATAAGTGATGTTAAAAAAACATTATTATCTATCCATATATTTTTAACTATTGCACATTTCTTAACGTTCAGCTTCCATTTGGGTAAACAATTTGCTTGTTTGTCCTATTTTTTTTCCAGTTGCTTTTGCGCAACTTCAACCGAGTTCGGCGCTGTATCATGTTCCTGATCAACACGGGATGCTACATCAACAGCTGCTTCGAATGGGACTCTCCGCAGAGGAGCATCTGTGCTTTTGTGGTAGGTGGAGGTACACTTATGGTTAAATTTTTCATGCTGAACACACACAGTATAGTACCCCCCCCCCATCACGCACACACACGCACATACAGACATGTTCTCAAAGTACCATTTCTGCCAACAAAGTATAGATCCTTCACTGTTAATTTCACACTTGTAACACAAGAGACTGTTGATATATCAAGCACAGTTAAGTAATTAAATGTAGCCTACTCATATTGTAGACTGCTTTTTTCTGTCCTACATTTGCACAAATGGTGAAAACTTTTTATGGTGGTCACTTGCTGCTAATGATTAGGGGGCTGGTTTTGCAACTGACAATGCTAATATACTGTATAAGACCTTCAGATGTCCAACTAGCAAGAAGATGGAGCTACAATCTGTTAACATTTTGGAAGAAGTTCCTGCACACAGTAGAAATGACAGCCTCCCTCTCGCTCTCTCCCCCACCTATTGGCCTCTTCCACATCCTTTCGTTCTCCCCTGTCATCTGTGTCTGGTATTAAAAGGTGAAGTGTAATTGGACGAAAGAGCTATCAGTAAAAGACATTCTCCTGCAGGCCAGTGAGTGGCTGCATTGAGGTTCCAACCTTAAAAGATGACAGAGCAGGCATTTAATCCTGTCTGCTATAGTGTCCCTGACTAAAGTAGCTACAGGACAGGTAGACCCGCCCTGCCCCAGCCCTTTACCATGAGAGCACTTAAGTGTCTCCACAGCAGACATTAGCAGCATTTGGCTGTCTGACACCAGTTTAATCTCTGCAGAGGCTCCATGTGTGTGTTTGTACAGCGGGTCACAGTGTCATCACAAGACATAGGTCAGAAGAGACATAGTATTGATCAGTTAACATTTTCCCTTTTGTGTGTGCAAGCTCACTTGTGTGGGAGCCAGGAATGCACATGTTTGCATTTTCTCTTGGCACAAGTCATTGTGATTTATCTTTTTGTGAAAAAAAGAAGAAAAGGCATGAAGAAATTCACCGAAATGAAGGTCACTTCAGAAATATCAATCTAAATGGTGAATTATGGTGGAAGATGCAGCCTTGGATATTCCAGGTTCTGTATAAGCACTAACACACACGGTTTCCCTGCAGAGCCCCTCACCCTTTTTCAAATGCAAGACATATTTCTGATTAACAGCTCAGACTATTCATATTCTTATTGTACTCACTTATATTCAAAGAATTAAGAATATGACAAAGGATGTATCTAGGCCAAGGACAAAGTGTTTTATAGTTTTATAGAAATTCTGAAATTTAGGTGTCATGATGCCCCCCCTCCTCTTCCCTCACTCCACCCCCCACTCTTTTGGGAGTCAGCTAACGTAGGAGTATGCACTTAGCTAAAAGCATCAGAGTATTTAGGGCCTCTCCTCTACGCAGGTATTCCCTCCCTCCCTTTCCATTTCTTCATCTCATTTCTCCCTTACTTTGAGAGGCCTCTTAATCACTTCACTCATCTCTTTAAGTGGGTTTTTATGGGGGGCCATCTGGCCAAGGTGGTGCATTCATGAAGGTGTACTGCTGTGTGTGATTATGGGCATGTGTGTCTGTACACATGTGCGTTTCTGTCTGGCTGTCTTTCTAGACAGATGTTACACTTAACTTTCCTACATGGCTGTAGCTACAGAGGTGGAGTTTTAGGCAATTTAACCTCTAAACTTACAAATGCATGCACTTCATAAGAGTTAAGCGAGCCCGAGGGGCAAATTTAAAAAGGTTTTTGTACATTTGAGAGGATTTTGTGAGCGTGCTAGTGCATCAAAACGCAGTTGTCATAATGTGTCATTGCACCACATTCCCTCCACAAAAATGCTCAATTTCTCTTCATGGTCCTTTACTCTCCTTCTGCCCAGTTTTGAAATGCCAGCCGCATGTACACATCGCCCATTAGTGCCAGCTGTGATTAGTGTGTATGTTGTGTGTGCTTTGTGTGTACGTGCGAGAAAGAGAGAGAGAGATATTGCATCGTCTCAAATGCAGCTTTTCACTCTCTCTCTCTCTCTCTCTCTCTCTCTCACACCCACACTGCTGTCACCCACCCATCCCAACAGTGAATCAGCCACCGTGGCAGCTTTGCCTCAGGCGTTGGCACAATGGACGGGACTGGAGTTACCTCCTGTCCTGCATGATGGGTGGTGTCTGAATGTATGTGTGTGTGTCTATGGGTAGTGTTTCCAGTCCCTTTCTAAGGGTTAAGCGTCTGCTTCCGTTGTCCACACCTGCAAGCTGAGTGTCTCTCCCTTCTATCCATCTCTCCATCCCTGTTATTCTTTATCTTTCACTCCCCTCCCTTCTGTTTGCTTTGCCTACCAGAGAGTTGAGGCCATTGTCGGGCTGAGCGGTGTTGGGTTCTGTTCTCTTGCTGCTGCCAGCTCTCCCCACGGCCCCTGCAAGACAAGGCTGTTATTGCCCCAGGGACCGCAGGCCGCAGCAGCTCTTCCTCCAAACAAATTTGCTGTAACTTTATCTGCAATTGGGCCCTGAATTGGGAGCAAATAGAGGCAGCTTTGTGGAGCTCAGGGAAGGGCGAGGGCAGCGAGCTGGGGGTTGTTGGGGAGGCAGGGGAAATGATACCGGGCTCTTTTATGTCAGGCAAAGTAGGACTCTTATCAGGAAGAGAGCCCAGACAAGGGAGCTACTTCTAGAGGAAACTGGAGCACCTATCACCTGCTTTGCATTTAGATAAAAATTCACCCTGCTGAAATAAAAAAAAAGGGGGAAAAAAAGCAAAGACAGGTACAGAAGCAACTATTTGAGTGTGCATGTGTGTGTGTTTGCACATGTCTATCTGACAGTTTGATGCACACACACAGTCTTCCAAGACGCCATAGCAGTCAGTGGTACACACCACTCCAGGTCTCTTTAAATTGCTCCTTTGACTCCTCTTCAAAGAACCTCTCTAACTTTTAAAAGTTTTTAAGTCGGGAGTTCGTCTTTGCCCACAGCAAGGGACAGCTTTGAAAGATATACTTTCACATTTTACTGCTCACATTTTGATTTGCAAAATGAATGATAGTTGAAATAGAGTGGCATGACTAACAGAGAATACCAAGTTGGAGTTTAATCACCACAGATAGAGACTTTAAAAAATTAGGCTTTTTGTTAAGGTGTCATATACAGGTTCCTCACTTCTAATAGGTGCTGGTGTGTGTGGTTGTACTGTGACCATAAACTTTACTTTATTTGACTATGTCTTAACATGGCGACTGGTTTTGTCACATCAGTTTTTGTCATTTGAAGAGATCTTTCTTCGGATGAACATTAATTGAGCTATATTCTGTAGCTGAGCAGCAGGGGGCAGTCTAGCACCACTGAATGATGAGTAGGTCTGGTCAGACACAGGACAATCTCCCTCTCTCTTGTTCCCTCGAACTTAACAGGACTCCTAGTTGCTGTCTGGCAACACTTAGTGCCAGCATGGAAATTGATGTAAGAGAGATAAAGGGGAACTCTGAAATCCAAACTTCAGCTTCGTTCCACTGAGACTGAGCAGGGGGAAAGTTAGCCCGGTGTGTGGTTAATGTAAGCCAAAGCACTGAGTATTACCCTCCCACAGTGCTGCGGCAAAAAGCCGTCAAGACGCAGGCTGTGTTTTGAAACGAATAATGCAACTCTCAAAGTATCAAACTAACTGTGTGAATAAATCATTTTCACTATTAGTATTTTTAGCATTATTAATAAAGCTTCTAGCATCATATTTTTTTGTAGTAAGAGACAGCCAGTGGCCATTTTCAGTGGCAATGAAATCCCTGTACAGAGACATCAAAATGACAAAGAATACTGGTTTTGTGCTGATATTTTTTATCTAAAATACTATAAACTGAGCTCATTTGGTTTTCTTTGTTAATTTTATAATTGTCTATTTCATTCATATGAATAATTTGAATTTCAGTTTGTGCTTAGATGTGAAGTTTGCACAAAAACCAATGAGTCTTTTACCATTAATAAAACTGGTTTAGCAGATTTGACAGTAAAAAATATTGTTTTCCTTTGCTTTCTGATGTGATAATTCTGTTTTTTAAAAACCTCAGAGCATTGAACAAAAGTGTTAAAGCACAGATGACTATGAGCAAACTGTTTTAATGACAAAATAGATTTGCAGGTTAAAGATAAATTACCTTGTTATTCTTGACTTGTTTTATTTAATTTGAACTACCAGCACCAAGTTAAAGAAATAACTAATAAACTAAATCTGAAAAGCTTTCTGTTACACATTTGAGAAAATAATATTGCTGATAGTTATACTATGAAAAGGAAAACAGGTTTTCATTTTGTTTTGTCACCAACAGAACTGTACATTTATATTACTCAACTCAAAACTAAACTTGATGTAAAACTTAATATAATTTGCATGATAATAAAAATATGAAAGTAAATATACAAAAAGTAAATCACACTGTGTGTTCATTTAAAAAAAAAAACAACTTCACATTACCACACAAATTAAGAATTGAGCATTATGAAAGATATGAGTGATTCGTGGCAAGCATCCTTTGTGTGCGTGTTCAGACCTCCACAACGCACCATCATTATATATGTTTCTAACCACACAGAGTCCTATATAAATTAGTCCCATAGCCTACATCTGGTGCTTCATTTTACATCTTCTTCCTCCCTTCGATCCAGCATGTTTTCATAATTCTGTTTCTTTTTTCTTTCCACTGTCTTTCTCTGGTCATTGACATCCACAGCAGGCTCCTTCCCACTCTCATCTCTCCAGGCGAAGAGCCTTCTATCTGCTATAACAAGCGACGGGGGGTAGCTCCGATCGCCTAGTCCTGGTGGAAAGGTCCAGGTATTGCAGGGCCCCACTGTCCAGCCGCTGGGCACATAGACCAGGGATCGGCCACCGCTGAGCCCGGGTGTCCAGTTTCTCTAGCTGCCAGTCAAAACTTTGCCTTTGGACATTTTAACCAAATAGAGGAGGAAACAGAGGGGGGACAGGTTAGACTACCTCAAGCAAATTGAAAAAGAAGGAAGATTTCAACAACAAAAAAATGAAAGTAGATTTTTGGATTTACCATCATCATCTGGATAGTGAAGAACAATAAATTTACCTGCAGTGTGATAACAACATAAGCAATTAGAAAACCTAGCGCCATATTTATAGAGCAATATATGCCTACAGTAAGATATATTTATAGCGGAGTGTTTGAAAGAAGCTTATGTGTATCTGCATGAAGATATTTGCAAACGTAGAGTTATTTATAGAGTCTACCAGAATAGGTTTAAAAGAAGTGAGCTCCTTTGTTCAACTAAAGTCAAGTTTCTGCACCTTCTTTGCACATTGTTTAGTCAGAGATTATTACAGTGTTTATCACTGTTAGAAGAACTACATGTTTGTAAATTAGTAATTTGTAGGCAGATGGATCATTTTAGGGTTTATTTGAAGAAAATCTTTTTAGCTTTGAGCACTGAGCTAATAATATACATTTCTAATGTTTAACTTATGTCTGTTTTAGCCTTGAATATTCAGTGCCTGTTTAATTTTAGTTTGCATATGAGCCATTCAAACTTTTCTGTGTGTTTGCGGTGATGCTCAGATGGAAGTATTTGCCCACAATGGCACAATGTGCGAGTGTGTGTGCATGTCCATGTCTTTATGCTGTTCAGTGTCCAACTGACTCCACCGCGCGTACGGCAGACCTGCATACATTCTGTTAAGGAGCTGTTGAATCTCATATTTGTATCACCCGATACTGCAAACACAGTGACAAGCTTGACGTTTGTCTTTGTCTGTTTCTCTTACGCACATACACATGCACATGCACACTCAGAAATAAACAATTTGAATGTTCATTATTAAGCTTCTCTTTTGTCAGTGTTATTCGCCCAAACAGGATAGATCATAATTGGTACACAGACCAATAAATCTGTTTTATACAGTAATCGTCTCAATTTCACCACTCTTAAAAGTTTCCCAACAAAACTGATTGTTAAATAGGAATGTTTCCACACAGAGAGTAATTAATTACAAATCTTCTTTGCTTGTCTTTGAAATAATGGATTTCTTGTACTTGAATTTGATAAATTTGTTTGGCTAGAGGACATTAAGCATTAGACATGGTTTGCATTTTCAACATTTGTTATAATTGCTGCTGAGGTTTTATCAGTCATGAAAAATCTCTGAATGCTTAAATATGATATTATGAGAAAGGATGAATGTTCTTGTTTTAGTGTTTGACTCTGACAGATGTTACTCCCGCACAAAACCCTTTCTCAACTTTTTTAACAATTGACTGAATGCTCAAAACTCACAATCGGCTTAACAGTACTCAAAAATGTCAAGCCTCCATCATTTGCAAGTTTTCTTTCCCACAGATATTTTCTCCCATCCACCTCAATAATCTGTTGTTAGGAACTAAAGAGCCCTGCCAAAACTACAATACAGGGTTTTTAGAAAAGGTTAATTTTCAGATGGTACTTTTCTTGTTTTGTAATGAGAGGGGACGTATAGAGGTTATAGTTTTGGCAGATGGGTGCAGAGGAGGTTAGCGACGGGGCATGCAAGTCTTTTGGTGTAGGAGAAGAGGGTATTGGGGTTTGGAGTGACAGGGTTAGGGACTCAGGTTGTGGGGTGTGCAAGGTCATATGCTGGAGTTTGGGCTTGAGCAGAGAAGGGTCAACTCTGAGGTGCTGTGTCTGAAATGGTACATGACCTCAGACTCTGTGATGATTGGCATGGAGGAAAGAGGTTTTGACTGCTCTTACTCATCCTCCTTGCCATCTTCCTCCTCGGCTCAAGACCCCAAAACCTTTGAGGGTCAGGATGTTGAACCTCAGCTAGCTGACACCAGCCCTGTACCTTTGTTGAATTACTGCCTGATTTTTACGCTTTGCTCAAAGGAGTTTATGATTCTGCATATGAATGTGTGTCTCCAAATGCACATATGGTCATCTTACGCTCCCCATGTAAGCACATGTATGAGGTTCTGAATGTGTCCGCTGTTAGCCCGCACCGATTTATCCGTTTATATTTTCCTTTTTTCCCAACAGATTTTTGTCATCGTTGTTTGGAATTTTGAACTTTATATGATTCCTCTGGCTTTGCTGCTGCCGTTGGCCTGGAACTATATTCTTATTGCGTCGGGGAAGGATACAAGACAAGATGTGGTGAGTAACCCCAGTCCTTCTTAGTGTCACTCCGCCTTTTTTTCATCCCACTGTGGAGCCCATTTCTACACACAATGCAGGATTAAAAAAAATCAGTCACAGTTGTTTATATCAAGACAGTACACTCCCGGTTTATTATCTCCTTTAATTTTAAGCTTTTTACATACATTTGTGGAATTTATATAAAAATTTCATGTAAAAAAATTAACAGATCATTATAATTAACGTAAATGTACAGCTGAGTGCTAAAGCAACAAACTTTAGAAATTTTAGAATAAGACTTTTGATTAAACTGTTCTTGCAAACTTCGAGCAGGATTGGAATTTAATTTTAGAAAATCTTTTTGCCGATTTAAAGAAAAAAAGAGAGAAAGAAAAAGCTCCATCTGCCACACGAGGAGCTGCACTCAGTGCATCTCACATTTCTCACTTTGCCTTCTTTGAGGCAAAGAGAGGAGAGAAATAATAGGCTGTCACCTTGAGCTATGTTACGCCACTTACCTGGTAGTATATTTATTTAATTCATTTATTTTTATCTCTTATACCAATTAAATGATGTCAAAGCAATGTCATGGAGAAACAGACATGTTTTAATCATGGCCGGGCACATTTGGAGAGTAGAGAGTGAAAACGAGTGAGAGAGCTGGACTATGGAGTGAGCGTGAACAATGAAGTGATTAATTTTAATAAGTGCCTTCTTCCAAGACTCAGTCGGAAATAACCCGTTAACAGACTTCAGATTTTCTTGCAGCCTCTCGCCTTCTATATGTATATTTATCTCTTCATAAGGATTCTTTGGGTTAAATTGGATTTGGAAGCCATATTAAATTCTGTCATTATTATAAACCAAATCTAATAGCTGTCGGTCATTGTAATGTTATACAGAAAAATGGAATTAGATGTGAACTGTACATGACATACAGCATAGATCTGGTAAGTCCTCAGAGTTAATCGTCTCTGACTATAAGCCTCTCTTACCATATTTGTTCATCTAAAAAGGGACATTGAAAAGGAGCAAAATGAGACAGATAAGAGTCCTTTTGTAGCATGACAATAAACTTTACAAAACACACTGCTTTTTGGTTCATATTTAAAATTTTAAAGATTTAAAAGCAAGTGAAGAATAAAGTTTCCAAATGAGTTAACAGACAAACGATTTTTGAATACCACATGCTTGAATTCCATAGGGTGCTTTTTTTCGCCTGTAGATGGCGACATTGCTTGACGATAAGATAAAAAATCATACCTGTCTCAAGACAAAACCCAGCTCGATGATTTGTACCACTACCTGCTGCTTGTATTTATCTAGACCTAAGAATATTTCTTTACTGTTCACTTTAAATAAGTGAAATTAGTCAACAAAGTTTACTTGTGATGGTAATGTAGCACTAAAATCAAATTAGAGGACCTTTAACACCTACTTCATGCAGAATGGTGTTTCTCTTTTGAAAGGAAATATGTGAAGTATCTGATATTACCACTGCTATTTGTACTTTTTAATTTTCATCACTTTCTTGTCTTCTGGATTGATGTGCCGAGTTATAGCTTAAGTGGTGCAATATTGCTTCGCCTTGGAATGTTTTGATAATATAGCCATCTTCAGAGTATAGTTTGAAGTGCTGTTGGTTGGACTTTCTGTACCTTCATCTGACAAAAGGCTTAATAGATCATCAAGTCGTGAATGTTTTAGCTATAACAGCACGACTGCAAAGTTTCATATCTGACCTTGCTTCAATTAGATTTCTTTATTTTCCAATACAAATAGCCTTTTAGTATTGCTTTAAGTGAGTGTGATGTGTACATCGTGCGCTTTGAAAGTACTGATGTGTGTGTTGGAGTGTTGGTGCTAGTGCCTTCTCGGGGGTGGATATATGGAGAAGCTGTCTCAGCAGTCAGAGGAAAAACATTAAAGCAATTGGGACAGCATTAAGTTATTATGTCCTATTAGTGAATGTGCAGACATGTCCATTATTCATTAATAATGACTATTGTGCAATAGTCTTCAAGTTGTCTGTGTCCTTGTCAAAATGTGTGAATCTACAGTCTGTGTCTACACATGCATAAAACGCAGACATTCTTTGCAACAGTATATTAGATGAAAGAAGGATTAATTGACTAATAGATGCATCATTAATGCCTCTTTTCTTGCTGCTGCGACCATTGTGCTTAACAGTATAGAGCAGCACGGAGCACACAAAGAAATCTTCCTGACTGTCATTGTCTCTCTTGTCTCGTTGTTGCAGTCTCACTGCCTCAGAATTGGTGAATGTGATGAACCATATCTATTTGCCCTATTATCAATTATCTGCATCTTTCAGTAACAATATTACTATCCAATGCCAAAGAAAACTTTTGCATACAATAAAAGTAAAATGTTTTGTATGCATTCATTATTTTTAAGGTTTTTAAGTTTTAAATTTGCAGATGCTATATACACACAGATGCACATAGACTTGCATGTTCAGATAGAGTATCCCCAGAGTCCTGTCCCTGTTTGTTTTCAGTTTCCCAATCTGTGCCGGTGCAGCGGGGTGGAGGATCGGGCACAGTGAGAGCATATAGTATCTTTATTCTTTGTTTCCTCTCCTGGCTCCCTGGATTCCTCTGCTGAGTCGTTATCAAGCTGAAGTCATGGTCCACTCACTGTTTCCCTCTTGCACTTGGCAGAGAACTGAGAAGAATAGAAAAGAAAACAGGGGGAAAAGCTTTCTAATTACTTTAAACAACACACCAAATTAAAGCATTGTGCTGAGCTGAGCAAGGGTCAGCATCCGGAGCGCTGCGGTTTTCCAGCAGTCTGGGGTGAGGGTAATGCCAAAAGAATCTCTGCTGAACTCACTCTGAAGGGTGAGAGGGAGAGATGGTGGGGGGAGAATGAGAGAAAATGGGGGAAAAAAAGCACACACTTGAGTACAGACTTCCTAATGAACTGGCCTTGATTCATCTGATGGGTTCAATGTGCAGACTCTTCTCCGGTTTTACACCGCAGCCACAGTCCATGGCCCTGTCTATAGCAAGTAAACAAACACAGTGTTCTCTACACGCAGTAATTCACCACTCAGGGTCACTGACTGTTGTGTGGTTACATGCTGCTTTGCAAACAGATCCCGGATCAGTGCTCCTTACCCTAGCCCCAACCTTGACCAGTACCTGCTAAGCAGTCAGAGCGTCCTAAGAACAGCGATTAAAGGAGGCATTGCAGCAGCGAGGTCCCCGACCTCTTCTCTTATCATGTAGCACTCTGACCCGTGAATGCTGACTCTTTAACACTGTTAGCTGACCTTTGTCATACTGGAATATGTTCACTGAAACAAACAAGAGGACATTTTATGCTTCTGAATCTATGTAGAAGAGGTTATTGTATATTATCAAGAACAGTGTCTCATCTATCTACATTTGTGTGGAATCTATTTTTGCTGGGGCTGGTGGATAAGAATTAAATTTTATTGTATTCAATTTTATGTTTACCTAGAAGGGTCCCTCTGAGATACAAGATCTCTTCTTCTAGGGAGTTCTGGTGAAGATTACAGCTCAATAGGTTTTATTGTAGTGATCATTTCATATGTTATTACAATAAAACAACATAAAGGGGCCTTACCAACTAAATCCAGTTATAAAACTATATAAACAACAGCAGATTTCCTTCAGGGCATTTCTTAAAACATCTTTAAAAGTATGCATAGAGGGGAGTGTTTGTAAAAAGATATTTTTGGAGCTCATTCCATGCTTAAGGAAAATTGAAGAAAAAAGTGTGTGTGTAGCTCTCTCTCTCTCTCTCTCTCTCTCTCTCTCTCTCTCTCTCTCTCTCTCTC
>JAPMNP010676324.1:0-11222 GCA_029874935.1 Atherina boyeri | reverse complement strand
GGCATTAAAGGCTTATTCTGAAACAGATGAATCAAAAGGATGAGGAACGATCTCAACTGATTAATCCTGCTCGCGGGCATGGTGGGAGGACAGGCGTGAATCATGGCAGCATTGGAAATATCTCATTGCCTATGAAGCCCTTTGTCTCACCGCACACAGCAACTTGATTATCATTGCCTCAGACCTGAATGAATTTCAGCAAGGCGCAGATTGAGAGGATATTGGAATTTAAATTTGTCTTGCGCTTCTCAGGGAGCAACCTCAGCCTGCAGGGGAGGAGGTGGAGGTGTGGGTGAAGAAGTTCACAGCTACAGTTGCAGCTGGCTCTCTCCGAGCCATGCCTCCTAAATTAATCCACCTGCGCCTTGAATCTCACCCAAGAAATCTTCCCCATCAACCTCATGTTTGTGTTTTGACTCCCTGTCAGCGTTCTGTAATTTATTCTATTCTGAGTGAGAGACCGAGATGACAGCCCTCGTGTCCAGCCAGCTCATCAATAATGACCAAATTCATCATTCCGCTGTCTGGGAAGTGACACGGATGTTGACAAGATGAGGCAACCTATTTTACAGTAAGCATGAGTAATGGCGTATAATAGTGTGCAGGTGAAGGATTTGCACAAATTCTATTTAGCAGTGGAAATGGTTTTCTCCCCTCTACAGTTTTATCCACCTCATGTTGCATGAGCGCACACAGGGTGCACTTGATTTAAGTAATCACCCAAAAAGCACTTAAATTCTGTCCAACACACTGATGGGGATAAAGCGACGCATGGGTTTGCCTCTTTCATTTGTTTTCTATTAATATCGGGTGATTCCCAGATGGACAGAAAGCCTTGTAGAGCCGAGATTAATTTGTGTGCACCTGCAGTTTATCTCCATAAACAGTCGTTATGGAGCCCCCAAATTGCATCAAAGACAAAATCCCTCTCAAGTGCAGGTGGCTCAGGGGCATCAAGGGCATCAGGACAACATCAGAGCTATTATGTGCAAACTAATAATTTAATGGAGTAGTTCTTGATGATGAAGATTAAATCTCCCACCAGACCCAAATCCACATGACTAAAACATCTGTTGATTTATCAGGAGGGAGCCCAAGAGTTGGTCAAGTTGCCATCTTTTCTGCACAGTTATTCCGGTTTTCTTTTTGTGTTATCTATTNGCCTAGCACGTAGTGTTGTCTCGAGGCGTCCTGCATCCTTTAATTTAACAACCTCTAATAAACCGCCTCTCTGCAACACCTGTTTCATAACTGCCCCATTAACAGCAGGTATTGTGGCTTTAATCCCTGCATGGGTGGTAGTAAAGTGAAGCTTTTAGTTACCCAAACCATTCGTCTTGCACTCGGGCTCGATCGTCCTGGCTTGATTTACAGCAAGTAATCCCAAGAAGAAGCGATGTCGGTGACCAATAAAGTGTCTTTTAATGTCGATGATAAGCCGGGCTCGGTGATAAAAGTGTCACTGTCCGGGTGTTTGTACACTGGGAGAGGAAAAGTCATCACTTCTGCCACACCGAAGCAGACTTGAGTTTTTCCTTCTTCTATTTCTTCAACTGGAGCTAATAAAACAAAAACTCGACTCATGGTAATCAAGATTTCCTCGTCCGTGCAGATCTGGCGTGGTACGTTATCTCCGCCCCGACCTTCGTTTAGCTCCGGGGGGTGTTAGCGGAGGCTCTAATCTGGTCCAGAATCTCCTAGTGTCGCCTCCCGCAGTGTCGGGGTCTGCCGCTGTCTGTTAATCTTTTGACACAGCACCAAGGGGAAGGGGGGGCGTGCTGGTGGGGAGGCTGTCGCCGCCGCTCGTCGTCGGGCTCCGGCTGTGCGGAGCCGAGAAGTCGGTCGAAAGTGGAGCAGCAGCATCCGCGGCGGTACGACCGCAGCCCGATGCAACCCTGGAGAAGACTCCGGGGACAAGAGAGAGGCAGAGCTCTGCAACACAAACTCACTCACGCGGTCCGAGTTCGGTTGTGTTAATTTGTAAGCAGGCTACGTGCACATGCACAGACCTCCCACCCTCCTCAGTCCCCCCTCCCCCCCCCTTCCTTCTCCTCCTCCTTCTTCTCCTCCTCTCTCCCTCACCATCAGCTGTGGAAGTTTAGCTGGAGGAAGATGCTGTGAATATTTCAAAGCAAGCTGTTACTGTATACTTGTTTGTTATGTTAATAATTATGTTGCCACTTGCTGAAGCTTAGTTGCTCTGTGTGGGAGCATGCAGATACCTCATTTACCCTTGCTGCTTGAAAGAGTAGTGGAGGAAGTGGAGCGAAAGATGCTCCTAGCCTGTAGATACGTTTAGAGCTCTGAAGGCAGATGTTACAACTTTAATTAGCCCTCCTTCTGTCTACTTACTGCCTTAGTCACACAAGGAAATCATTCCTCTGTTGTAGATTAACTCATTATAGCCGGCTTAGTTCATGCTCAAACGGAGAGACTGGGAATTTTCTGAGATGGCTCCAGTCGAAAATTAATCTTTGGAAACAGTTTCTGAAGACTGTCTTTTTTTCTTTTTTTTTTCTTTGCTCAGAAATTCAATTTCAGTTCCTTTGTCAGCCACAGATGAAGTTTTCTGGAATTTATCAGCATCACCTTGCCCTCAAGGTCCTATACGTTTAGCCAAACCTCTAGTCCAGAGCTCTCTTGTTTCTGTAGCTCTCAGTGCGCTGGGTTCATTGTAGAGTGAGAGGTTTAATCAGACTGGTGAGAAAGGGGATGGAGAGTCATCTTTCTTGTCAGATTCAGCTCTGCGCTCCGCTGGCTTCCAAGAGAGGAGAGATTTTCCATTTTCTTCAGCGTGTTTTCTTTTTCTTTTTTGTGGATGTGTGTGCTTTTCACCACTCTCCCTCCTCCCGTCCCATATCTCCTCATGTTTATCCCCTCCATCCCTCTATAGCCCCCACCCTTCTCTCCTTTTGTTTTTTTGGTTTTTTTGCTCCCACTGGGTGTGGTTGAAGGTCACTTGCACACTGGCTCACTTTCACAGTGGAAAGAGGGAGAGAGCAGGCAGGAAAAAGGATAAGGGGAGCTGCGAGGACAGAAGAGAGAGGGGCAGCCAGGCGGGCAGCCTGTCCACAGTACTGTGCACTCATCACTTTTTGCCTCAGACATGATTGGGGAAGTTTGGAAGGACACATGGGGTTGCAGTCTGTCCAAGAATGCTAAAGGCATCAACAGTCAACCATGCTTCACATCAGACCTGAGGCTGACCTCCACAAATATGAAGGACTCTATGCCGTCACCTTTCTGCTCTTTGCTCTTGCTCAGTGTCATCTCACAATGTGAGGCATGAATTGCTTCAGCACAAGAGATGTTGTCCGTTTTACACCGCTCATTCATCTTTCTTGTCAAAACCTGGCAGTTGTATCACCCATAATTCAGCTTCATTGCCAACAGTTCTGCTGGTAGCAACTAATGAAGCCTGGAGCCACTAGCCTCCAACAGGGATGGAGAGTGGACTACAGATGTTTAAGGAGCTCACCTTTCTCTTACCTTTTTTATAAGCAGAGCTGTTTATGAATTTGAAAAAAAAAAATAACAAGATTTTAGTTGCAGAAGCTTTCTGAATTTTTGTTTGTATACACCAGGTTTGAGTATGTTTTTAATGCAGACAGGTAAATGGTTCATGTTGAGAGAAAAGTTGGCTATGGACAGCCCAGTCTCTCAGAAAAAAGAGAAAAAAAAACACTTAGATATAATATGTTTCCACATGTCCAAAATGTGGAATTTGAGCCTATATGTCATCATGTAAGTTAGGATTATGCATAGAACAAGGGGACTTTAAGTGGAAGCATAGTCTTGGTCCATGTTTTGAGCCTATATCGTTAAAATAAAATGTTTGGTGTTGTTTGAACCACATGGTTATTATGTTTTCTGCCAAGAAATATGGTTCCTGATGTTCTTTTTTTTTAAAAAATCCATTTAGAAATATTCATTGGTTCAGAAAGCTAAATATATTGGCCAGAAATTTCCATTGTTAGAATTTCAGCTTCATATAAAATCAATTTAGACACGGTTTGTTTTGTTTGTTTTGTTTTTTTTCCTGTATTTCAACCCCACCACCAACTCACATCACACCATTTGAACAAAATGATTTATTTGATATTTTGTGGTTTGGGAGCTGCACGGTGGCATGATGGTTAGCACCACAGACTCACAGCAAGAAGCAAGAAGGTTCAAGCCTCGGCTGGAGAAGGGTTCAATCAGTGGCCTTTCTGTGTGGAGTTTGCATGTACTCCCTTTGCATGCATGAGTTTTCTCCAGGTACTCCGGCTTCCTCCCACTGTCCAAAAACATGCATGATAAGTTAATTGGTCACTCTAAATTCTCCCTAGGAGTGAGTGTGAATGGTTGTTTGTCTCTCTGTGTTGGTCCTGCGACCATTTTGTGTATGATGTAGTGTTCTCCAACATATAGAAAGTTTTCTCTTTTGATCACTTCTTTATACCCATTTTAAACCAAAATGAGCATGTAAACATGTTTTTCTTTTAACTGCAGGTACTTCTATTAAATCACGGTAATTGAGTCCTTGTTAGTTACCAGAAGCAGCATGGTTACATATGCTGGAACCCTGGATTCAAGTCATGCTGACCTCTAGAAAAGAATGGAGCACTACTTTGCTCCATTTAGGGGTAGACCGCGATGTCTGATAAACATGACTGAGAAAAATGGTTTTGTATTTTCCACTGTACTGTGTGAGCTACCAGCTGCCATATGAACCCATAAAATGGATCCGCTGTGTTTCTATTTATCTGCACGTTGGTGCACATGTCAGTTTCTGAACTCTCTTGTGAGACTTTTAAGTCACTTTAGTCGTTGTTATAAATCTTATTTCAGTGAATCACTCACTCTTGCAGCCGAGAGCAAAAACTCCTCAATGCCATCTTTTATATTTGGAAAAATACCCAGGACTAAATGTAGTGTGTGGCTTTTTTCCATTGAAGACAAAATCCAGATTAGTGGGTGTTAGCAGGTTCTTTTGTCAAGTGTGAAAAGGGATAGCATCTCTCTGAATACTCCACTAGCTTCTTTAGAACATTTACTTTCACTTGTTGTTGAAGTGTGTTTCTCCTCCACATGTGGGTGAATCTTGTTATTTTTTCAGTCCTTTCCAGCGGAGCCACAGCTGCCTGCAGTTCAGCCTGGTATGTTTCTGCTGCAGCCTCCATACGTGATTAATCATGTGAAGTGGCAAAAAGCACAACACTGTCAAGTCTGTGAGGGGGACCTAATGGAGTTGAAAATGGGATGTTTTGTCGTGATACAATCCATTTTGTTGCTCTGCCTGCTTGCTTGCTTTCACTGTGCCCTCAAACGGCAAATTCTTCATCTTGTGCCAGATGCGAAAAACTGAAGGTTGTGTCCATTTTGAGCAAAGATAGAGAGAACAGAGCAACCTCTGGGATGTTTTGGTTAATTTTGTGGTTCTAAATCTGAGTCCATGAATGTGGTCCACTTCATCAGGTCGGTATTCACACTCATTAGAGCATCACCCCTCAGCTTTTTATTCAGGCCTGCATATTGGCCTCAGCACAGCTCAGTGCAGACTGGGAGTGAAAATCGTTTTCATTTTCCACTTTTAAGACTAATCCACTGATTCCACTGTGGAAAATCAACTAAAATGCATGTCCAGCGTGAGCTCAATTTATTTCAGGCTGTTTGTGGTATGCCGCTGTGACTGCTGAACTGACCTGCTGTTGAGTTACCCCTCTGCAGTTGAGGGGTTCAGCTTGAAACCTAATCAACTGTATGACGCTGCAGAGGTGCAGAGTGTGATAAAATGCCAACACCGGAGCAGATTAAATGAACAAGTTAATGAAGGTAATGAATGAGAGTGTTTCACACTAAAGAGTTTAATTAACCTCACCTCCCACCAGCCTCTCTTCACTGTAACACCTTTGTCACCATATCGCAGACCTCCTTCAGGCTGAACGCTTGGGGCAATTCATCCAGTGGCCTTGTATGCCAGGGGCAATTACTTCTGCCTCCTGCCTCAACACCTTATCCTGCATCTGTATCCTTTATCTTCGTGTTTGCCATGCCTCCATGAGCACAATGCCTCTTTTGACCAGCTCTTCCTCTTTGTCTCATCTAGCTCCATATCTTCCCTTTCTCTCTCTTTTTTTTTTAAATCTCAGATGCAGAACCATCCTGCAACCACACGCAGCGAATGCTTCCCTGCCATCAGCAACTTAAATATGCACACATATCCACTTCTTAAAACTGAGTCTCATCAGATTAAAACGGAGGACATAAATAAACATACATTACACTAACTCATATTCATGAGGACCTCCGGCGCCTTTTCCTTACTTTTCCCCATTGCTGTTGTTCACCTCAGTCAAACAAACCCCTGCTCATTGTTCAAATATTGACCACGATCGCTCGCCACACTCTGCCAACTTTAATACACCTCAGCTGTCTCCCCTTTTTCCATTTCCATCTCCTCTCTCCTCCATTCAAGTTCCCTCCCAGACGCACACACAATGCTGCCACATCAACCCTACATCTTGTTAAAAAGAGTTAGTGAAGCTGAAAGGCCAATCACATTAACACGGACAGTGTCGAAAAAGCCCGCAGAGAATATGGTAGAAGGGTCAAATCAAATGGACGCTCCTCAGATTTTAATTGCAAATGCCTAATTGCTCCCATAATTATGAGTAATAAGACTCATCCTGCTGCGCTGATCTCGAATGGATCATATAGCAATTACTCACCACTGTCGCTGCCGGATTTGACAGCAAGAAATATCGTCTTAGATTAGCGGCTAATCCCGCTGCCCAGGATCTCAGAGGGCTTTGAAGATGTGCGGCTGAATGTCCTTGTCCACAGTCGGTGGCGTGGAAGGCCCCGCCTTTGGTAGCGGGCTGCTGCCATTTTATATTGGAGAGCTCTAATCAGTCATGATTGGAGAGCAAGGGTTTATCCAGCAGCTCAGACTCGTGGATGATTAGATGCTCAGATCCAGTGAGCAGGGTTAGCGGTTTGGCCAGGACATGAATGTTACTGTTCCAGCTCGCGCTCACTGATAAATGTCATGGGAAGTTGGTGGAGCCAACCTTGAATGCTGCTTTCATGGCAAGCCAGCTCTCTGCCACATTTAAAGACTGATTTCAGTTACCAACATGGTTCAATTGGGTAGTTACTGTAGGTAAATTATTGAACTGCCCAGGGTAAAACTTAATCTTCAGATGTGCCTTGACTTTTGTGGAACAGCTTAATTAAAATAAGATCACCTCCCTCTGATGCATAATAAATTGTGCAAAGAGCTCAGGGCAAAGAGTGTGTTGTCCCAAGTGGGTCGTATCTCTCCTCCTCAGGCTAGCCTTTCATTACTTTCTTTAATATTTGTGTGAGCAGCGAAGGGGGTGTCTGGCCAGAAAAGGCCATGCAAAGTCTCGGCCTCTGTCTATCTTTAGCACAGTCCCCTCTGTGTCTGCATAATGTCTCACTGTCTGTGCTTAAGCCCATTTTGTAGGCATCAGGCATTATCTTTTGCTGGTCAGGGAGGCTTTTTCATGGCTTTGTGTGGCATGAAAGGCTGTCTCTGAATCCGTAGGAGAGATCATTATCCGACAGGGACTGAACAGAAGGAGAGGAATGGGAGCTGAATTTGTGAGGCAGAGCCCGGGGGTTTACTTTGACTCGTACTCGACATCACAGCCTTTATATTAATCTATATTTAATTAGACTTTCCTGTAGTGCACCCTCCCTGCTTGTTTACCTTTCTTGTGTTGTTTTATGGGAGGCGGAGTGAGGGAAGGGTACGGGTAGAAGATACTGACATGGGATTACTGTTAATTAGTACAAAGGGGAGGGAAGGTAGAGCCGAGCGAGGACTCCAGGGACGTAGTTGTGTTTCATTTCACTAGGTGGATTTTGTAATTCAGATAGCACCCATCAGCTGAAACAATAACCTGCCTCGACTTGTGATATGTTGAAATTTCAATCACTTTGTTGTTTTTGCGTTTGCGGATGCTGAGAAACGTGAGAGAGTAATGAGTAGCATTTTAGACGCTAATGAAGTCATGGGGTGATGGAGATCCAGAAGGCTGATTTGCATTCATCAGGTGCGTTTCGAAGCCTTTAGTGAAGATGATGTTGAGAGATTTTGCCGCTCCGTTAACTTCAAATAAATGTCTTCCCCAGCCTGTCATTGGAAAATGTCTCAGGATGACTGACTTTTTATCAGATCCATTATTAGAATGTGCTCTGCTCAGAGTGCTTTGTTGTTGTGGAGTAATACTAGCTCACATCTCCATTAAGCTGTGAGTAAAACCTCTTTTTTTCGTCTACTCTCATTTCTAAAACGAACATTTCAATCGGTATGTTGCCTTTGGGAAGGATGGCGGGTGAAGGTCAGTTTAAATTTCAGCAGTAGTAATTAGATTCTTTATTAGTCTTTGCAACTGAATTCGGCTCCAAAGAGGAATGCTGTAAAGGAGCAGTGTTGGCCGGGTGTTGACTTAATGTCACCCATCCATTTTGCTTTCGCTCTGGTTGGCCTCGCAGGAGCCAGAAAATGGGAGCTCATTCATCACTGGGTTTCTCTGGCTCTGGGCTCCTACGTGCATTTAGTCATAGCTCTTGTGATAGACACACACACACACCTTGGAAAAACAGTGGGTTTCACTCAGACAAGCACAGCTTTGCTCCCTGAACCATTCACGTGTGTGAATAAAGTCAGACCTTTGAAGTTTTGTGATGGATTGATTGACAGGAGCCCAGGCATCTGTATTCTGTCTGCACAGCATGACATTACTGATATTCAGCTGAATGATTTGAGAGCTCAGAATTCTCATACATTTTAAAGCAATTCTTCTCCATTTCTCAATGTTTATACTGTCTTTTCTCCCTCTTCCAATGCAGAAAGGAATCCCTATCGGACAGTTCTGCAAGGACTTCAACGAGAAGACCAAGGAGCTGAAGGAAGGCATTCCTCTCCCCATCAAGATCCATGTGAAGGTGCTTCTCTCTAACACCCTGGCCCTTTTCACTTAACACCCTTCCCTCCCACGATTGTGGTTAATTCCACTAGCTGCATAACATCATCAGAGCACTTCCATTATTCATACTCTACCACTGAAGTAAGCCTTTCCATTTGCATTCATTAATGAAGCAATACCCAGAGGATCTTGGAGTCAAGAGGCATTAAGTGCATGCAAGAGATGTGAACTATTTAGAAATGGGGGGTTTTGCGAGTCACTAGTTTAGCATTTCACAGAGTTGCATATTGTTTGACTTGTCACACCTTCCTCTGATATTTGTGTGTTGTTTTAAGTCAATGGTTGTGTCCTCTAAACAGACTAAACATGAGTTGTAATGAGATTTGTGATGTAAGGAAGGGTCGCCTAATCCTTCAAAAGGCGTGAATTTAGTCTTACATGAAATATCCAGCAACAGTTCTGCTGTCACAGCTGGGTCTGTACATTGGTGCCATCTACTGGTTATTTTTTAGAGCTTGTTGTCTTCACGCTAAATATGTGCGTGCAATATGTTCAAGCCTCTAATGGAAAACAGTTGGATTTCACCATGTCAGTTGCTTTGAGCTCTCATTGCCTTTCATCTCACTTTAGAGGAACAGATGGGCTGTTTAGACAGTTCACCTTTTCACTTTCTTGCAGAGAGTCAGATGGGAAGATCGATGCCTCCTATGTCTTTTTGTTAAGTGAGGAGCTTGAGCCAGGAGGCAATTAGCTCAGCATAAAGACTGAGAGCAGGGGCCAATGACTAACCTGGCTCCCTCCAAAGTTATGAAAGTCAGTGATTTCTCTGTAGAGTCTGTGAATCTGCACAGCTCAGTTGAGTGCTGTGCATAACAACATTTTGGTTGACAATAAAAGATCACAATGGCAGATCAAAAGACATAAATAATTACTGAAGTCACTGCTGCTGTGCTACTGGGGTAAACTGCATCTAGCCACTCTATCAAATTGGAGACACTACACATCCTGCAGTCGTACTTTTCCTTGGTTGTTTGGTAAAATGAAAACAAGTAAATAATGTAAAATTCAACAAATGTTTATTCTTTGTGCGAGTTGGTTGTTCTTTGACACTGATGGAGCAAAGTATGATGTTCATCAGTTTCCACTGTTGACTGCCTGAAATGGAAAACGCAGATCATCAGCAGATAATTCTTAGCTCACATTCTTGTGGAAACTGACATGCCATTACATATCCTGCTCGTGTTTTGGCCAAAGTTACTCTACAAAGGTATACTTAGCCGTAGGAAACAATGCTTTCTCAGGTGTTTCAGTCGAGTCAGCCATTTTATGTTATCCCCTGCTTTCCATCATAACATTTCTTCCTTAATATCTCAGGAGAACTACTATTGTAGGCCACAGACATTTCTAAAGATAAGGCACGATACCATTGATGCAGTGCACTCTATTGTCTCCATTGGAAAATTTTATCTTGCACTCAGATACTGTTACATTAATTGCCTTAACAACATAATAGAGTAATCTTATTTCTCTGTTGTTTTTATATAATTTGTAAGGCAACATATGTGAAGCATTAGCCTCAAGAGCCATGCAGCATCTCATTCACTAGTGTCTTTTTCAGGGGAGGGTAATAGGAATATGTCAGGGGATTGTCAGAAATTCTGACAATTCCTCCCATGGAGAGCATGGATAAATGGGTGTGCAGCAAGTCTATTTGAAATTCCCACAGCTTGAGATATTTTAGCCTGCATGAAAACACTAATAATAACATACTATCATTGGTATCAATGGCATAGTCAGCATAGCTGAAACAAAGAGCTTTTGTTTTACAGTCACATGCTGAAACCATGGTGCAGTGACCATCCTGTGTCTTATCCTCACAAAGTTTGTGTGTGGATAAAGTGAACAACATGTAGCATCATTTGTAATGTTAGGAGTTAAATCATATTTTGTGTTGTTATCAAACCAAGCTAACACTTTTTGTAAGTTGCCAGTCGTCGTGCTAAAGTAAGCTCATTGTCTAAGTTAAGTCAATAGCCAAATTTAGACAGCAATTTGTGATTAAGCAAATCAATACATCCAACTGGATAATAGTTTGTTGAGGATCAACATATTCATTTTTTTTTTAATTTATCTACCAATAATAACTTTTAGGAAGATACCGTCCATAGGAGGTTAATTTAAAGGTGCCCTTCCATCAAAAACCATTATTTTAAGGTTTTTATGGTGTTTAATGGCTCATATTAGTGCAAAATGACACCGCTTACCCTTATTTTGTTATTT
>JAPMNP010676311.1:0-11167 GCA_029874935.1 Atherina boyeri | reverse complement strand
ATGATTATGAAATTAGAATTTTGACCGCCGCGCTAAAATGTCCCAGATTTTCGCTTTAGAAATCTGGTCACCCTAGTTCAAACCCACAAATGTTTGGGTTCAGCTAGATGTTAAGCAATCCAAAATAACAGACTTAGTAGTTTAATGGCATTATGAGCAATACAGAGAAAACCGTGGACATGCTCCAGGGGAAGGCTTCAATCAGCTTAATCCTTCGCCCTGACAGCTCACTCAACTGAAGAGCAGTTGTGAGTTGGCTGCAGCGCGTGTCTATCAATATGGGAGGAGAAGTTCCTTGTGGTAAGAAATTAAACTGATGGAAACAGTGAATCTATTTAAAAATTGTTTAACTCGTTTGAATTAGTTGGAAAAAGTAATGATAGTCATCCATTTGTAGACCAAGACAGATTTTAATGGAGTGAATTCCTCCTTGTGTGAACAATCTGTCTCAATTTATAATATTAACAACACGGAAAGACCACATCCCCATTTCCTTTATTCCTCATTTCTTGCAGTAAAGTCTCAAGTCTGGAGTATGTCTTTTTTAGCAATCATTAAAAGCAGAGTTGGTGTAGAAGCAGACATAGAAAACAAATGTGAGAAGAATCCCTATCCACTGATTCCTAAATTTTTTTGAAAATCCTAAAAACAATCCTTTATTTCTAAGAAAAAAAAAAGGTTTTCTTTAAAGAAAATCATTTTACAAAAAAAAAAGTTGTTTTTTTAAAAATCTTCAAAATATATTTCTGGCTATATCAGAACAATTTCTTTTTTACCAATGGTTCCTTGCTTTAGAAAATAAAATCTTCTTAATGGGAAAACAATTTGATATAATTTAGTTTTCAAAAATAAGATACTGATCATCAAAGTCTATAGGCTGAAGGTATTTAGATTAATTATGAGTTGAGTGATAGTCTGAGCGGGGAGATAAAATTTGCAGTAATGACCAGCACTCATTATTTCCCCTCCATTCAGGTCTTGAACTCTGTGAAAATCATTATGTGGGGGAAATCAGAATGAAGGGGCGCTCTTTAAACCCAAACCCTCCAGGTCTCATTTGCTAATAAAATTCACAGAGGTCACCACCGCGGAAAAGCAAGGCTGCCGCTTCGGAAATGTCAATGAAGACAGGGCTATTCTCACTGTCTGCTACCAATCAAAAACGCTCTCGCTGTGAGGGTTAGGCTGTTAATGTGAGCAGCCGTGGCCTCCGCTCAATTTTCCAGAACTTTCCCTGTGTCCTCTGAAACATGAAAGGAGCCTGATAAAAATAACACTGAATGAGTTTTGGCTCTCTGTATGATGGAGCAGGCAGGTTTCTTTTACAGAGTCAAACAGATTCACCCAAAACCATCCATCATGCGGAGCACGTTTAAGCCCTGTCACTTTAGTCAGGTGGAACACCTGACCCTTATTATGTTCCCTGGCAGCATCCTTTGTTGCTGTATGTCAATCAACCACAATCCCTAATGGCTTAATATGTCATCTTAATATGCAGTTCGCTCTATTGGCGCTTTGCTGCAATAAATGGGTCATATAATGGCCCATTTGCCTGATACAAAGCCATTACACAACAGAGTCTTCACATGAGTCACCTATCAGCCTTAATTGTTCATACCATGCACACTCAAGATACAGAAATGCTAAAATATGCAAATATGCCCTCCATCACGATGGCACATGCCATCTTAATCCTGTTTATCATAATGGCTCAGACCAAGAGACACTTTTTAACCTCACAAACATGCTACATTAAAAAAATCTAAGTCCCTCATGTTTAGGAATTAATTCCTGAATTGATCAGACCTTGTAATTCGCTGTTCCATTTAGTCCCTCTAATCACATAATGGGACTTCTCCTTAACCTAACAACCTTGGCAACGCCATAAGGTATGATTTCTGCACATAGCTCTGAATGGCTCAAAAGCAATTAGCTTATTTTCACAATATGGGGCCCCCACCTTCTGCAACGACAAACACCATCTTTTGCTGATGTGATTTAAATTCTGATTAAATTCCTGATGTCCTTCAGTCTGTGGGTGTTCTCACCTCTCGTATTCAAAGTGGCTCCCCCTCTTGTCTTTCATTTGAGCAGCACACTCCGCACCATAAACAACCCTTTATGTGCAGGTAAGGCACAGAGGCTTTGTTAATTAAGTCATGATTGAAATGGTCATAAAGGTGAAGAGTTTTCTTTTTGAGTTGACATCTAACCCATATGCAACAACTGAACTCTAAAATAAGCCCCATTCTGTGTTTTAAAGTGACATGGATTTGCATTCTGATGGCATAATAAAGAAAGAACCAGAAGAGAAGACCACCTTTTCTTTATGAAGACCCTCATTCTACCAATTCTTCCTGATTGTCTAGGTGTCATTATCGGCCAAGGGCACGCTATCAAAACAAAGACCTTGTGCAACTATGAAACAAAAACATTCAATTTCTCTCCGGCAACATATTTATAGCAGACATTGAGAATTAAACAATAAGTCATTTAGCTGGAGCTGAATTTGCTATTGTGCTCCCAGAATACAAAAACACTAATTAATCTCAGTTAGAGGACCTTCTTTCTCCTCTTCTTGCCATTATTCCCCAGAATGAGTCTCAGGGGAGAAGCAGGAAGCAGCAGTGTACTGCTGGCAACATCCATGACACCATCAGAGAAGAGGCAGCCACTGCACCAGCTGGGGCTCACAAAAAACAGCTTCCTTCTTAACAGCATCTGGACACCCCCACCCACAACACCATTCTGAAAATGTACCCATCATTGCTGCACCACATTGGGAAACTTATAAAGCATAAAATAAGTACATTTTTACAGAAATTATGACAAATTTATTTTCTCTAGAGCTCAATGAGCATTGTGTTGAATTGTTTTAGGCCGGGACAGATGAAGCTTGTTGGTTATAACAGAACAGAGAGCAGCAGTTCTGCTTTGGGGTTTCTCCAATTGGCTTGGGAGAAGAACACACTGGGGAGTGCCCAAGCAGACATGCAGAGCCTCAAATCTGGGCTGAACCACTCTTAACAGGAGCCAAAGCATGCAATAAGCACTGCATGGAGGGAGAAGCAAGGCGACTCTCCATCCAGACGTAGCAATTAGGCAGAGAGCACATCGTCACAAACAACCAAGAGTTTCAGGCAGTGTTTGTCTCTTCTTCATGTGACCAGAGGGCTTGTTTTCCTTGCTGCATTTCATTCCCCTTTGCTGTTATGGTACTCTCATTTACATACGGGGATGGAACTGGGCCAGTTTGGTCTTTGATTACAGGATAAGATTAGCAGGATGAGGGACGGTCCACACTTACCACACTGCCACGGCAAATATTAATTTCAAAAGCCTTTGATACACATTTTTGTATGCATATGGCAGGTAATGCACAGCTTTCAGATGTAGATATCATTAACCTCTAATAAAAAGAAAATTATCACCTCATGCATGAAAAAAATATGTTTAGTCTAGGTTTTAATATGAACTTTATATGCCTACTGCTACAGCTTTGAATTAGAACTCTTAACCAAAGACAAGAATTTCAAACAGGATGACTGCAAACTAAGGCTGTATTCAAGGACATTTTTTATTCAAGTGATACTCTCAGTTTTTTAGCCTGGCTATCGCCAGACCACGTGATGAGACACAGCTCATGAGCATGGTCTGGGAATTACATGTTCATTTTCTCATATTTGAGGCGTATTTTACGAATGCCCAGAGCTGTTTATTGGGCACTTTGAATGTCTATCAAATGCACCTGTGCGTAGCTCATAGCCAATCGTCTAATCGGGCGATTAATGGCGAGACAACCAAAACGACTGGGATCTCGCCAAGGGGGCAGGCGAACGTTCGGATCGTGAAGCCAGCATGGGGGATCTGAGGCTAACTAGTCGACCAACTCCACCTAGCCTTCCATTGGACTCCATTCCTTTTGGAGCCACTTTGTCATCAAATAACGTTATAGCTGAAGTGTTTTAAGCCTTTATATGAACTTTTTCTATTTTCGGAGTAATACAATATTGTGTGATTGGTGTCACAACCTCGTAACTGACTTACTGGCTGAGTAATAAACATTTTTCCGAAATCAATGCTAATGTGACGTAATTTATGTAATGAGCATGCGACCAACCGTCGCACAAGAGTTACTTGAGTCAGACCATTGGGTCAGACTCGGTCAAATGCTCGGTCAGACTACGTGCCTTCGTCACATCTACGTCCCCTGAGCCTGCACAGAAGGCCTAGTCGACCAACAGGAAGCGGTTGGAAATTGGCTTCAAACCTCTCAATTGATTTCTACGTGATGCCGTCGTCCAGTTCTTTTACTGTCTTTGGGTCTAGCTAAGCCCCATTGCCTTAGCCACTAACGGGGCTAGTTGATGTATGAGGCTTTTGCCAAAGCCTGTTGGTAGCAGGGCAAAAACATTCTTCTTGGTTATGAAATGGCTTAAAGCCAAAAGTTGCTGTTTTTTCAAAATAAATTTGTGTCATCGTCTTGCTTCTCCCTATGATTGGTTCCCTATCTGACGGGAAATTTGGTCCATGGAATCCATGCTACCTTAGCAGCATGAAAAAAATCGCACTGCGTTTAAGGTAGCATGGGAAAACCCAGGCTAACAGTTTTTAAAATTCCAATTCCAATAAAATCTGTTCATATAACAGAAGCAATTTACTACAACTTTGGAAAGATAATGCCACTGCATTAAACTTTGGTTGATATATAACTAAAGTTAGACTGTTTGGAAAATATTATGGTTACGGTTAATTAAAGTTTGATTTAAATTACAGGTCATTTTCAGAAAACCAGCTCAGAAAAAGTCAAACACTTTGAGCCCCACACCCCAAGTGTCATGCGAACAGATGACTGGAACCAGAGTTCCAGTCAGTTACATGAGAGCTGGCATTTTTAACCTTAAGAGGAATTTTAATAGCTTGGAAAACTCAGATAGGGGAAGACCTAACGCATTATTTAAAATCACATATTCACAGAGACACTGAGAACTACCTCATTTGGACAGAAGCTGCCTACAACCTTTTCAAAAAGGTGCTATAGACAGAAATACTTTCAGTTCTTTGGTCTGAATATGGCCATAACAATCCCATTTTTCATCCTGGCATCCCACTGAGGATAACAATTTAACTTTAGTGTGCGTATGATATGGTATTTTTGTGAAGACTCATAAGTGTGAGTTGAGAGTAAGACAGCAATCAGAGGTGAGACAGCTCTTCTGCCAGTAAGGCTTTCACCTAAATGCATTTTTATCCATCAACCCCCCGCTCTTGTAGCTGTAAAACAATTTTACCCGTCAAGTACTCTACATTTCACATTCCTTTCAGTGTGGTCAAAGAGGAGAGATTACAATTTCGCACAGCAGGTTGAGTGCCCACACTGTGAAATGGAGAAAGAGCAGCAACCTGCTAATTACGCACAATTCAAGACACAGGTACAAAACAAGCTTGTCTGAAGTGTACTCAGACTGGGAAGCCCAATCATGGACCCCTCTTAACAAGACATGGGATTTTAATTAGATCTGTTAAATTTAGACTGAGCACGAAGTGTTAATTTGTAGGTCAAGGCTTTTCCAGATTTCACTGTAACCTTTGCCCAGCCTCCATGTGTCCCGGCATTAATCAATTGCGATGGAAAAAGCAGACACTTCCCCCTTCTGTGGAAAGTAATTTCTCCAGGGCAGTTTAACACACATCATCCTGGTGTACACACACAAACAGGTCTGGGCACAGGCTGCTTAAAATTAGTGAGGGCCTGCTAATTAATTCTCCCTCTGTCACTTGGGGGGGCCCAATGCAATCTATCTGTGATGCAGCCTTTGCGAGATTAGGCGTCAGATAAGAGAGGAAAACAATATCTATTAGTTTTCAATGCTACCTTTGTTATAACGAGAGAGAAAAAGAGAAATGTCATTCCATTAGTTTAATTCCTAAGGTGCTGTCTGCTTGGCGAAGGTGATATCTTTCCATTTCAGATCAAATGAAAAGCGATCAATGGAACATTAAAGAGACAAATTGTGTGTGACAGACACAAAATGCAGGGAACACACTTTAATAAATTTTAATATGTGACTGACGGATAGACCTGCCCAATTAAAAAGGGACTCAAGTTCTCTAAAACGATTTGATGGGCTTCTATCTGCTTATATGGCGGCCCTAAACACACACTATATCGGACACTTTTGTGGACAGAAGCTGCACTAACATTGCACTTTAATAGCAAACTACCATAAAGTAGAGCTGTAACTCTAGAGGACAGTCTAAATAGTATTTTGTCTTCATATGCTGACAAGATTAAATAGTAGTAGAGGCACATATAAGCTGTAATCAATAATTATTAGTCTCTAATGTTAAAGCCATTTAAATAAAGCCAGTATATTCCAATTATGGCCAGACTAGGTGCTTAATCAGAACAATGTCTTGTATGAACACCTAAATCATCAGATTGAAATGGTTCTTTGGGGATAAACTTAATTCCAAGGATAAACCAGGAACACAAACATTGCCAAGGAAATGTGATGTCAAATTGGTTGCATCTTTGGGAAATGTATGATTGTTGCACATATAGTGTGCCTACTTGAAAAGCATTAATCTCAAGCATAGTCTTAATAATCCAAGTGCATCACAGGCAGCTATATCTTCTCCCATGCATGCATTCTGACCTTTTTTATTTTTATCTGACACATGTCTAGAACTATTTTGAGCTCTGTTTTGCCTTCATATTTTTCTTAATTCTGTGTTTCATGTGGTAAAATATCTTGTCAAAATTTAGCTTCAAACATGATTTTGTGCTGTATCAATCTGATGCAAATCTTCCCTTCTCAAAAGGTGCTCTGTTGGATCAAGATGGCTACCAAATATAAAAAAGTGGATGTCGCTACAGTGATATCACAGTGAATGCCTTGCCAACTATTCTGAATCTTCAAGGTCCACACTTGGTGGACACTATCTGGGTTATCTTACTGAAGCAGGAGGTAAACATATTTGGAAAAGTAGGTGGAGCTCAAACTGAGGCCACCAATAGTCAACATTTCAGTGGCTACATCCAATTCCTATAAACAGTCCAGGTAATATTAGCACTCAAACCTTAGCAGCCGTGGCTTCTGATTTTAGACCCAGGGACAGTAGCAATCGTTTGTAAAGTCTTCAAACAGGCAGTGTGTTTTCTGCGGTTCTGACCTATATGCTTTAACAGTGCAGTGTGTCAGAATTACTGACATCTAACAATAAAAAGATGGTCACAAAAGTGAATTTAAATGCCAAGCACAGTTGTGAATGGACAGTGGCCGTTAGTGGCCAAAATTCTTCCAGACATAATCATGTATTCATCTGTGAGTGGATCCAGTGGCCTCAGGTGCAGCGATGGCTGCATTATAGGTAACTACTTCAAAACTGAATGCATGTGTACTGTCATTTTCTATGTGTCTTGTGAGACATTGATCCCAAATGGTGCTTTAGTATCCATTAAACAAAGCATGTGCATCAGTTTTAAAACTCAGAGGGGTCTCACTTCACACACAGAGTTTGTCCTTTCAGACCACCGTAGCAAAAATTGTGGCACGAATATGTAGTTACCGTGGATATGGACCCACAGAAAGTAGATTTGTCTCTTTCTAAGAGAATAAAGTAGTAACAGTTGTTTAAGAAGAGTGATTTAAAAACCAAGAGAAACCCAGTTTTTAATTATGTATTAAGTTTTTCTGTCATTGACCTTTGATTTGTTACCTTTATGGTTCCACATCTTGTGCGATAAAAGATCCTCTCCTGCAGACCTTGCCGTTATGAGTGTTGTCTTTGTTGAGTTACTAAGTGGGTTTCAATTCACAAGTCAAAAAAATCTGAAGGGATCTTTTCAGTAGAAGAGGAAAAAATCTGACTAAGACACTTTCAACTTGTTTGAAGTATAAATACTAAGCGAGCATGGTTGTAAAGGCTATGCTGCTTGTGATTGTAATGCAGTAGAATAAGTTGCTGTTCTACCCAAAAACTAACTGAGGAAGTAATAAAACACTAACTGTTGTTGTATGCATGATAAAAAGAGCTCTGCCTCAGAAATCACTTTGAACTCTGGTATCATTTGGGATATTATATCATTTCTGGGAAGTTTCCTGTCAGTCACATGTGCTGCATCCCGGCCCAGACCAGAAACAGCTAGTGAGTCATGATGTTTAAGTCTTTGCCAGGTCTCATATGTAATTCATAAAGTGTTTTATGTACCTAATGCACATCATGTTATATACTATAAAAACTTTTTTTTTTAAAAAACAAAAAAAATATTTCCTGACCATTTTCTAAAAACCCAAAGAACAACCTCTCTCAGCAACAGTGTGCGAGTAGTCTTGTAGTTTCAATAGTTACCTGAGCCAGGTTAAAATTTTGAGATTAGCTTTAAAACTAATTTGAAATCATGATCTATGACTTTAGAAAATCCTCTTCCTTTATCAATAAAAAAAATCTTTGTTCAGAGTAGATTCTAGCCACTTCTGACATAAAATAGTGTCAAATTTCCAGCCTATGGTAATCATATGTTCTCAGTGCAGTTTTAGAAGCCTCTCTTTTCTTCTCTGAGCCAGAGTCACTGTCCTTACCTGAGGGCATCCATGGATCTGATGAAGTCTTCTCTCTGGCATTGGTCTGCTCCCAGTCAAGGTCATCGTCTCGGCCTTGGCTGTATCCACACGCTGCCAGCGGCTTCTCAAAGTTACAATCGCCTGTGTCAAAAGGAAGAAATTTATTTGGTTATACAGTTTTTCCATTAACTTGCTGCTCAAATGAATGAATACATAAATTAAATTCTTCTCTTTTTCCCCAGCGGTATTCATAATGCAATATGCCAGACAATGAGATACATTTAAGTGAGACAGAGTGAAGGATTACTGTAGGAGGCAAGGCACAACATACATTACCATCATTAGCAACACGGCAGTCCAATTTCACAATGACAAGTATGAAGTGTCCAAACTCCATCATCGTTAGGCATTATGTTCCCAAACTGCACCGCCATCAGGCATAAATTGATTTATTTTCCTTGCCGGCTACAGAACTTTGCTGTTCATGCAGCCTTACTCCACAGAGCCACTCTAATCCTTTTTACAAGCTGCTTGCAAAATGACAGCAAGCAGCCATTAGGGCCAGGCTTCAACCAGACTTGGCGTGTGATCGATTAATACAAATACCCCTTTATTCCTCGCACCTTAAAGGCCACACAGAGAATGTGAGAGTTGAGCTTTTTTTTCCCCCCTAAAGTGCTTTTCAATCCACTCATAAATCTCCAAAAAAGGAATGTCAGAACAATATGTGGCTAGAAGGAGTTGATATGGAGTAAAAAAGAAAAAAGAAAGATAAAGATTACTTTTTTCTATAGTTTTCAAAGAGGGCAGACGACTTCAACAAAATGATATGGTGTTGCTTCAGATTCTTGATCACATAAGGTCTTCCCTGGTAACAGATGTTCAGTATGTTATTTAGCGCCTTGCCAGAAATGATTCCAACTAGTGAATCTGAAAATATTTGCTGGCACATTGCTAATAAGTTTCTAAACACGATGACATACAAATTTTATTGCCACTGGGAATGTCCTTTGAGCCAGAATCTATGCCAGGCCAAAACCAATATCTCATCTCTTACAAGCTCCCTCTGACATTCTGCGGCGTAAAGGCTACAAGCTGGGGTTTTTGTTTTCCCATTTATCTCTCTGGTGACATTTACAGTACATGTGCAAATGAGTGGCCAAATGAGGAGAACACAGGATAATTAATACACAGCTCCACAGGGCACCCACTGATGATACATTTGTTGCTTTGACTGGGTTTTTTTTTTTTGGTTTGTTTGTTTTTTTTTATTTAGAGGGACACAGAGTTACAAACAACTGCAAAGTATCACCTGTCTAAAAATGCTCAAAAATTGATAACCTCATAAGTATGACGGCTTTATCCAGGCTAATACTGCCAAATATATATAATGACTGTATTTGTTTGTAATTTCGCCCTTTGTTTGATTTGTTACTGTCTTCCAATCGTGTTTTCTTTGATCATGGCCCCAGACACAGAAACATTGGATGCCTCTNACATTCACTACCAGACAAAAGTTTGGACACACTTTCCCATTGGATTTAGTGAGAAAGTGTGTCCAAACTTTTGACTGGTAGTGTATATTCCACTGTAGTTCTCAACACAGGAGCCCCCCAGGACTGTGTTCTTGGCACACTTCTGCTGACTCTGTACATTCATGACTGCAGACATGAAGAGAACTGCACTGTGAAGTTTGCTGACAACAACAGCATCATCTGTGTGTTTACTAATGGAGCTCATATGGGAGGAGCTACAGTAAACCATCTTGCAGTGAGGTGCTCTGAAAAGAATCTGCTGGTCTTGAAAACTGAGTTGATTATTGTTGTACATCTTCACCTCCCTTAACGAAAAAGGGAATGAAGACATACACATCCCTTCCTAAAACAATGCACTGAGGTGAAACACAAAAACTATTTTAGGTTCTTGGGAATCCACATAGACTTGGAACTTGTCGAGGTCATAAGGTTCCAGAGCTTTGAAATAACTGTATGTAAGACAAAATACCTGAATCAAGTTCTTATCAACTTATGATGCGGATTCATTTAACTGAAACCATCCAAACTAAATGACAGATGTAATTCTGGGGAGGCAACATTACTCCACATTGGTTTGGCTCAAAGCATGAGGGGCAACTGGAAGCTGATATTCAGGGTTATATGCACAGCCCTTACAGTTGTAATTTTATTTAGACCCTCTCATATCATTGGTTGGCATTCTTCCTAAGGGACTAAAGTTACCAATAGGGGGCAAACAGTTGTTGCCTTTACAGCCCTTCTGGCCCATGGCCTAATACTTTTGAAATGGAAACAGGCTACCCCACATACAGTCATCCACTGGATAAGAGATATCTTTTCAGACCTGAAGTAAGGCAAAATTAGATCCAAAACCCCTGAAAAGAAATTAATCAAAGTGTTAGGGCACCTCCCATTTTCTTAAAGGAACCGTCTCCTATAACATCAGACTAAGCCAACCAAGACAAATGCTGCGTCCGAATACCCCTACTACGCTTGCTATATAGTGGGCAAAAACAAGTATGCATGCTACGTAGTAGATCCGAAATCTCCAGTATGTATCGGAGTAGTAAGCATAAAGTTCCCGGA
>JAPMNP010676309.1:0-10734 GCA_029874935.1 Atherina boyeri | reverse complement strand
CATTAGCTTGTATGCAATGTCTTTACCACAGAGTGGAAGAGGGAAAAAAATCATTAATGCAATAAAATGTGGTCAGATTAATCAAATGCCTCAAACTCTTATGAAAATATTACAGGGTGAGAATTTTCTATTACATCTAATGGTATCTAATCTAATACTGGCAGTTAAGGGCTTGGGCATCTATTTATTGTGAAACACAATTTAGGAAGTTTAAAGGGAAGCAGTGAAGCGTGTGTGCAACATAGCCGTCAGGAGCCATAGGCAGAGATCTTTTCCTGCTATTTTCTTTCCTCCAACTCATAAAAGCTTACCATTAAAGACAGGTTGCTCTTAGTTTTGGGGGAAAGGATACACAGACAGGGGATGCAATATGTAATTAGCGTGTCATAATCAAAATGACCCACTCGGACACTTTATGATCAGCAAGACAAAATTACTGCACCACTGGTGGCAATCTGTGGGCATATGCTAACACCATTAGCATAATGAAAAAACACAAATGTTAACAGCCCGCCTCTTCATACGGACAAGGAGCTGAGGCACAATGTTAATTTCACTCTGCCTTTTCACTAAACTGCAGGTTGTGGGCAATGTTGAGGAACACACAGTGTTTTTTGTAAATGGCTCGGAAGAGGAAAAAAAGTGCTCTTGTCTCTTAAAACAATCTTTGAAAAGTATCATTCCCCTGCTGCACATCTCCTTCGAGATACTCTATGAAAGATTTCATTTTCAATTAAAATCTCATTTGCTTGGAAGTTGAGATGAAATCATGTTGTGAATTAGCACATGAATTTACATACTGGGATGTCTGCCAGTGTGCAGGGAGACTAATTTACCTTAAAGATTGATTTTTCTAAAAAGGATTTCGGCAATGGTGTGAGAGCAATGATGCGTGTGTGAGATCTGAGAAAACATCCAGCAGCAATGGTGAACTGAATCTTGAGATGTAACTAGTGAAGAATAACATTTTTTTTGCTGATACACAGTGAGAGCTTTTCTTACTGAGGTAAGTGTAAAGTTCTTACAAATAAGACAGAAAAAAAACATTAAGCAAACCCGGAACAAAATGAATAAATAAGTAAATCACATGTCAAACTTTTTAAACCTCATATGATAGGCATGAAGGTTATTTGTTAACTGTTAATACCTTCAACAAAATGGAGTATTTGAAATAAGAAAGGACTAGCTGAAACTGAATATTGTTATTTATTGATTGAGGAAAGTTTTCATGCATGTCTATGAGGGATGAAGAAGCGGCCAATATTCATATCATCATCAGAGAAGAAAAGATGATACCAGATTATTTTTGCAACCCTTCCGGGGGGAGGGGAAAAAATCATCCATAGAAGTGCTTGTCCTTGTAATTTGTTAAGTTTTTAAGATACCCACCTGCATCTAGCTACACTTGACAGTCTTCCACCCAGAATGCACGCCTTCAATCAGCCATCCATCTGGCCTTGGATTGTCCACATTAAATCACTTGCTCATTTCACAAGGCCTCCTCTGACAAAGCGCTGCAGCTGTTATTGATTCATTCTCTCAATTAAATAAAGCTTTGCTCCCTCCACTCCTTGTAAATACCCAGAGACCCCCTATCCAACACAATATCCATTCTTCTTACACCGCTAACATTATCAGTCTGCACGCAAAATTAATTCCCCCACTATTGCTGAAATAACTATAATTGCAAACTACATAGAGAGAGAAATTGGAAAGGGGGTTTTAATACACATTTCCAGGTGTATTCTCCATTTGTTCAAGTCAATAACATTTTTCATTAACATTTGTAATAAAAAAAATAAACTTCTGTACCCCGTTCATTTCCTTTTCAATTCGGAGATGGTTTCACCACACTCTTTCCAAACTGTTATGAGCTACACTTTTACATTTAATTTGGTTTACGTTCTCCAAATGAGATTATTGCTGGCTATAAACTATAAAACATTTTAATTTACATATTTATCAGATGAATGAGCCATGACTCACAATAGGTAAGATGTATTAACATGATTGCATGTTGATGCAACACTTTAATAAAACAGAATGTCAATGTGTGGATTCAAATAGAAAAACTACAAGAGTGCAAGCCTTGTCATGTTGAAGTTATTTCTTTGTCAAATAAAAAGATTCCTTGAAAAGGTTTTGTGCTACTTCAACGACTGCACCATTATGTGAACAACTGTATTCTGTTGAGGAGTAAGGAAAGGCATACAATCAATGTGCAAGGACACAGGCTTCCCTATAGACAGGCCAAGACAAGAAGAAAAGTAAAGAAAATGAGAGAGATCCCAGTCTCTTCCTTTGCCTTCATTATTATCCCGCCAACTATCCAGCAGGTGGGCAAAAATCAGCATGGCTCAGCCTCAGCTGCACTGAGGTCAGCTCTCCGCTCGTCTGTGCTGGAATTATAGGCTAGCCTTTTGCCCATGGCACACAGATTTAGCCGCGACCCTGAGCACGGCCTCCCCCAGAGGCTGACAAATTTTATCACCACATTTTCCCAACTTTGCTCAGAAAACCAGCCCCACTCACCAACCCACAGCCAATCCAGCTGCAACGGTAGCTTCCCCTAACCTCATATCTCATCTCAGACATAATGGGAAAATCAGACCTCTGTGAACAGGAACCCTTTAAGATTCATGGAAAATGAGGGCATGTGCTGGAATGACAAGGGACAGCGACAGCTCACAGCCATTACTGCTGTAAATTAGTTCAAAGATTTAAAGAATCATGTGGCAGTAATTACCAAATTGTCACCTAATTTAGAAAAGGATACTTGATTTTTCTTCTGCATGACTGAAACTGCATAAATAAAGTCAAATGTTTCATTTGATGATTATTTGGAAATCTTTTTCGCTTAGCTAAAACTTTGAGATAAAAAATAAAAAGAAAGAAAGTAGATTGACTGGTAATTCTCAAAACTTTAACAGTAACTATAAATGACCTCATGAATAATTCAATGAGCAGTTTGTCTACATAATGTAAAGGAGATTTTCTGAGCACACAGGTGCTTGATTTGAAGCAATATTAACAGAAAACCACAGTACAGCTCTGTTTCAGACACAGGTCTCAGTTGTGCATGCAAATGGGTCTGTTTAATAATAATAATAATCATGGATTGTTAGAGGTTTCAAATTATTTTCTAATTCAAGTGTTTAAGAGTCCTTCCAAAGAAAAGAAAAAAACAAGAAAAGAACAAATGCAAGAGACCTAATCAATCAGAAAGCTCTTTGCTAGCGGCTGTATGCACATTAGACCACATCTTCAAGATTTTCAGAGCAAACCATGGAGCAAAACTCCATTACCTCCTGACACAAAATGCAAATGAATCACAACATGGGGTGGGAAGGAATTAAAGACCCTTCTCTAATCAATGACAAACCAGGATGAAACCCTCTCTTCCATGGATCTGCCATAGGCAAACTTCAGCTCCCCTGAAAACACACACACACACTCCTGACCACACATGCATGCACGTGCCCAAAGACAGACTGACAGACTCTCGGGCACATGCACACACACTCACATTTGGCGTGATCTTTGGCTGTTTTCCAGCTTCAAAAATACCAGTGAGGATATTATTCTGCTGCATGAAAAGAGAGATCTGACACCACTTTCAAATAGTGTTTCATTGTATTTCAGAGCCTGATTTTGTCAGGTGGTTGGAGCTGGACTCAGGCTGTGAGGTAAAAGGAAGGGCTGTCTCTGTTCGGTTGTGCTCTCTTCTGTTCAGACAGATGCACAGGCCTGCGTAAATGACAGCCTGAGCCCGAGGATGTCTTCTGGCTGCCGCACGGCCTGCTACAGCCTGCAGGTGAAGTGTCTGTGGCGCCATATGGAGCAGGGAAAATTAACAACGAGAGGAAATTCTCCACAACAGCGGGAGGTCTTGCTAGTCTCTCCTCCAAACAAAATTTAGAGACGTAGAGAAACAAGAGAGGGGGAGTGATAAAATTAATGGGGTTCAACATTCTAACACAACACCGACGGCAATGTTTGCACAGAAAAACAAGAATTCCCTTCACAGTTTAGTCACATTGCACTCCTGCATTATAAATCAGTGCCTGGCTGAAGTAGTTTGACCTGTTCTATAAATGTACATTAACCCTGCTGGCGCTCCTTCCCAGGTTCTGGTGTGCACCACAAGCCCAGCACAGTGGCTGTTAGTGCAGGTGAGCTGCCTCCATCCCCGGTGGCTCCTTATGCTTGCTGCCATCATAGCAGAGGTGCCCCCTGTGGAGCCTCTCTTGGTTTGGGTCATTGATTACAAAGAGCCTCCTGGTTTTGTCTGACAGATGTGAATCCATGCTATTTAATTTGGAGAGTTACCCTCAACGGGACCACCATTAGCTATCCAATCTGACCACAAATAGCGTTCCATTAAGCAGAGAGTTTGAGAAGCTCTAGTGGTGTGTCTCCTGACAGCATGGAGGAAGCCCCGGCATATTACACTGAATGTTAAATGCTTAGTTGTTTAAACAAAAGGGAGATCTTACTTTAAAGAACGTCTTTGTTTTAGAGATACATAAAGAGTCCCCTCAGCGGGATTCTTCAGGCATATTACAGCTGAAACTGTCCTTGTTTAGTGTCTAAAGAGGGTGGGGTTGGTAGTTAAAATGTTAATAAGTGCAATTCAGTTTTAATTTAACAGCCTTCTGCATTCCTAATTACTCCACTAGCTGTGAATAAATGAGGAAGAGAGCTCATCTCTTGCCCTCTGCTTTCATTATAAAACACATTCGTGCCATCTCCGATATGGAGCTAAAGAGGACTGTGAGGAAAGTGAACTCAACTTGTCCTCTTCTCATGAACAAAGCAGCATGGCTCAGTAAGTGGTTTCAACTATTATTTTCTCAGTAGGTAGAGGCCTTGCAACCTGTGTCAGAGCTTTTATGGATTTCTCTAGTAAAGTACGAGAACAAGTGCCAAAAAAGTGCAAGAACACGAAACAGACAAGCTTTAGAGAAGAAATGTTTAAAGGTGATCATCGTAATCATGAAATGTTTCTCTGAAACATTCAACAATAAGAATGTGATTCTCTGTGCAGCTGTAGAATAGAACTGTGCATAAATTACTTTATGTAATCATACAATGTAGATTAGCATGATAATGGTGGGTGTTAATAGATGCCAGGAAGCAGGGAGTGGCAGCACTTTGAAATGAGACATGCTTGGGGCAGTGGGCTCACACACACTCATGCATACACACTGCATTGGGGAATAGCCAGTGAGACTCTCGTGCCATTACGACAAATGTGAGTGACGGGGAAGAAAGCCACATCTAGCTAGCTGCCTGAAGGCTGCTTCAGTATTTCCACAAGTCTATAGGCCCTTGGTCTCGTGGGGAGCTCTATTAATTGTGAGCAAAATGGTCCACCATTAGATCCAAAGCTTTTAGAGACCAGAGGACATCTTGCCCAGTCACCTGGGCCAGATTCCAAAAGCTTGCTGAAATAATGCCATCCTAGATCGCCCAAAACTCCTCTGATATTTTCAAATATTTGTCTGAAACTGGGATTACACTGATGCTGCCTTTGAGTTTTGTTGTAGTTTTGAGAAAGAATGAGGGGATAAAAGTAATAAAAGTGAAGACAATATGATCAAAACACTTCTTGTATTGCCAACAGTGAGATCTAAGTAAGCAGATCAGGTGGTTACGAGTCTAATCTCATCACAGAAAGCCGAAGTGAAGAACAACTTACATGACATGTCTTTGAAGAAAGCTCTAAAGCCACCCAAAACCTTCATTTCTAACAACACTGTAGCCATTAGTTAATCAGACTAAATTTGGCCCCCTACAGACACAAAAGAGGGTTAACACAGAGACGGAGAGATAAGCCTAAGAATAAGCCGAGGGCACTTATTTAAAAAGCCCCCCATGAACACAGTTGGTACATTCAACAAATACAAGAAGTCCCATTTCCTTTTATCCAACAAAGCCCCAGCAGATCACAAAGCTCAGTGGGGGTGCAAGGTGGAAACATAAGGACCTACAGATTTACAGACCAAGAGTGTGTGACCACTGCTGTGAAGTAATCCAAATCAGAATGGCTTTAAGACAACAGCAATTTGATGAATTGTGATCCTGCTTATCCACAGGCCGCACAGATTTGTGCTCACGCATGAGGAGCGACAGCAGCACTTGAAGTCCTTGTCTGTTGAGTCTTAATTCAGCATGAAGATTTGAAAACATATTGTATCCCTTTAAAGGTTAATTGGCTGATTACTTTGACTGTTTGGTCAGTTACTGGAACCACCAATTTGGAGAGAATTAGCTTGGCAATTTCCCAAAATGAGGGTCACAAAAGGCTTAGGTGAATTTCTGGAGGAAATACGATGTTATATTCATCTTGAGTATTTAAATCAACTATTAATGTGTCATTATAATCCATGAATTAGCTGCATAATATGCTATACTGGAAGAGAGGATCAGCAAAAAATCAACACCTATTTGTCTGCTACAGTCAGCAGATGTGTGCATCATGTCCTCAAAGTTCTCTCATGTGGACATGCTTTAGCATAAGAAACGTTTACCTTCGGTTAGATATTATGCATGTTCTTCCAAATCAAGTTGTTCACATTATGTTTAGACTGAAGGAATTTTGACCTTTTTGACCTAAAAACTGACCTGCCAAGCAAAACATAATCCTCAGATTGACAAATTCAGGTGGAGGATTGTTATAGAGTCATGATTATGCAAGAGCTTCAGTAATTGTATGACCTGATTGAATAAGAGAATATCATTTATCTGGTTACTTTTTGATACACAAAGCAGTCTTGTTTCAATGAAAGGTAATTTTCTTCAAAACATGTCGTTCCGAAAACTGTGTAAAAGGCAAAAGCAGCTAATTAGCAAGCTGTTGGTGTAACCCTACAATATTCTACTTTTATGTGCAATCTAATGCACTGTAACACACTATTGAAATAACAGTACATGCATGGTAAAAACACAGTAAAATGCTTGCATGTTATTCTAAAATGAAACTCTTTTCAGTGCACCACTAGATGGATGATACACAAAGCCTTGATGTGAAAGAGTCAGTAGTATTTTCTAACCTGACTGTGTTGCCATTATCTTCACTGACCTCCTTGTTAAGACAATGCTCATAGCCTCATGAGTCCAGAACTATAGAAAACGGGACTCCTGCTCAGGGAGTCTGCACTGCTGACCTCCTGACAACCAGGGCTGAGGATCTACATTCAGATTTGGGGGTCAACATCACCACATAAGCGCTCCGAGGAGAGCTGACTGAAAATTAATTAAAATCGCTAGTGTGCAATGAATGATGGGCAGCTTTTGTTGGTTGTCTGCATTGACAGAGGAGGCAGGACGGTCCCATGTCCCTGGTGCTAGCGAGCCCCTGGTGGCCTCCACCATTGTCTTGCTGCCAGGCTCTAGTCTTATCAGCAGCAGCATATCAATGAAGCTGCTGTCTTGTTTGTGCAAATGGTAATTACAACATCCATATTTCTGTGCATTAAAACAATCACATCTTAGTGAGGAATAAGGAGGGCCCGAGGAAAAGAGCGGACATTCAAGGAGGCTTTTTGGAGATGAGCCAACATAAACAAAGAAATCTCATCTTGGTTTCTACCCATGCATTTAATAGTATAAATAAGCACACACATCAAACACATATACAGTTCAGATGACAATCCAACAATCTCTCGGATAAATCTTCCACAGTCTATGCTCTTCCCACGGTACTACAGCAGAAAAGATTTAGAGTGCAAAAGCATTTAAGCAGGATGAAGCTCAGAGTTTAATGTGGTCCATCAATCCCATTCGCACAGGGTTGCTGCCTCTACATCTGTCCTGCGAGACCATCAGAGTAGTTTAGTGGCATGTTGCAGTTTAAAGGTGCAACAGAAGAGTCAGGTAACAGGGGACAAAATAGTCTCGCCAACTCTCAGTTTTAACTACCCGGGTTCCCTTTGGCCCACACTCATTAAATGCAGAATGCATTTGTCCTTGTAGCTTTTCACACGCAGCACATACACAAAAACACACACGGTTGTTCACAACTCAACACATCCAAAGGCAATAGCCATTAGGTGTAAATGGATGGCGTTCTGCCCAAGTCTCAGCTGAGCGCATGTTTCAGGAGCAAAGCAAATGCAGAGGCCACCAGATCCATTAAAATCTATCCAATAACACAAGCACCCATCTCTTCCACAAAGACTGAGGTGAAATAACACAGGGATGTGGCTGAGCCAAAATATTTAAACAGAAACAGTTTTAAGTGTTTGGTACCACACCGAATACACTGTCATACCAATTATAATCCAACAAAAGGGAAGAACAAAGAGAAAGTGAGCCGACAAATACAGAAGGTAATTAATTTTCAATGAGTCAAAATCACCAAATGTTTAGCCCATAAAAAATGATTTGATCATCACATTTTTTTTAAAGAAACATGCCTTTACTTATGTAGAACTTATTATTCATTAAGGGGAAAAAAAAAGTCCCTTTTTTAAAAAAAAGATTTGACCCCATATGAGCAGGTGAACCGATAAAGAAAAACAACTTTTAGTTGAAGCTTTATGCCATCAGGCAACTTTTTACATTGACAAAACAGACAAACTAAGAATGAATTATTAGTAAAGACCAAAAATTATGCGACAACAATGATACAACATGAATAGTTTCATGTTTTATTTATGCGGCTCACATGGAATTGAGTGTCCAATGATTTTTTTTTAATCAATTTCATTGGTTAAATAAACTATTACTATACAATGTTGCTGTGATGTTTGGCTGAAAATATGCAAATAGGGTGATTTAAAGATCCATAAAACTTACATTGACAAAGATTATATGTGAATTGATTCACCTTAACACAACACTCAGGTACCCACAGGTGCACTGAAACAAGTTTTTCCCACTGCAGTTGTTAACATCTGCCAATAAAAGAAATCCCTTTCTTAGCATATTACAATGTAAGTAATGGGGACAAAATATATAGCTCCCTTTGCTTTTAAAGAGTTATTCTAATAAAAACAGTGTGACACTTATACCCCAATAAACAACTAAAGATGTGCATCAGAAAAGCAAATTAATAAATAAATAAGACAATAATATATTTTGGATGGCACAATAAAAACAGAGGAGAAAGTCTCAGTGTTAGACTTTATAGGGCAGGCTACAGGGTCAGAAGAGCTGCAGTAAACTCAAAAGCCACAGTCAAGTGAGTCAATTACCGCATTTGCTCTTTGTGTTGACCCCTCAATTAGTGTGGAACTGTAACAATCTGCCCACCAAATACAGTCATTCATCACCAACTGCCCAAACCTCCAGCCAGCTTCTACGAGCCACCTCACTGGAGAAGAGGGCAGGCAGAGGTCATATTAAAGTCTGGCCTTTGTAACTGCCCTCCTTAATATCCTCTGTTCAACAGGATGAACTCTGATAGGTACACAGTCATTACACATGCAGTGCAACATGCCATGGTGCATTAAGGTAGCACAGAGCTGAAATGACCACATGACTCCAGGTAGAACACCCTTTGTTGAAGGTTGGGCTTTTCATATCATTCATCATCATTCATTTGCTTTTTAACTTATTGTTGCCATTGGAAGTGGAATGTGTCATTAGTAATTTCTATTCATATTTTATCATAATTTCCCCCAGGGATTAATAAAGTACTCTTTCATTTCATTTCTAAAATAGCATAATTTCCATCAAAACCATTGCAATTTATCAACCATAACCTGAATAATTTTACTTAAATAAGTATCAGTGCTTTTGCAGTTCACCTAAGAAAAATGTAGCTAATGTGCAACTGCAATACAGTTTAAGCTAGTTGTTAAGGTACAATGTAATATTGTCAGATATTACATTTTTAATAAAATATTTTAGGTTACATCAGGTCATGTAACCAGCAAGGGGTCAGGGATCAAGTGCCCAAAGGTATCTGTTTTATATGACTGTTAACATTTCACCACAAATTCAGAAAAAGATTAAATACAATGATAAATAAATTACAGAAAAACTCAAACCCATTGCTTAAGACTTAAAACAGGAAGAAATGTTAAAGCTCAAGCAAAAAACAACAGCTACAGCAAGACTCAAAATCAAATATTAATACAGAAATTTAAAATGATTCAACAGTATAAGACTTAAAGGTATGGCGGAGGATCTTTTTCTTTTTTTGTCATTCAAATTTTTTATTAGTTTTAACATAGATTCACATACATCACAATGCCAAAGATGCAGCACAAAAAAAATAATAAAGGTTCACAAGACAAAAAGGCAAACAAAACAAAAACAAACAAAAATAAATAAACAAATAAATAAAAAACTGAGGATCTTTTTCTTCCGGGTGGATCATCTAAACTATTGATCCTACTATTTGTCAATCATTCTGGTGATAGTTTTACGTTGTACATGCACTTTCAGAGCATGCACACTTTCAGGTGTTTGTGTCGTGCACTACGCTACACCTTCATCCATTCATTCCCACGGTTCTCAACGGGCTTTAAAAATGGCGTCACAAGAGAAAAAGTGTCTCGAAATGTATGAGAAGAAGAGAAAAGCCTCAGAAGAGAAAAACAAGACCAGAGTTTTTTTAAGGAGATTCTTTCCCACATGTCATGCACTGAAAGCTCAGGTCGGGCTCTCCCCTGATGCCTCAGACGCTACGTTTCTACTCGACAGGTAGTGTACAAAATCCCCTGCTATTTTTATTAGGACGCTATAGCTTTAAGAACTGATCATGCACCCAATGCATGCTCC
>JAPMNP010676250.1:0-10505 GCA_029874935.1 Atherina boyeri | reverse complement strand
ATATTATTACACTGAGGGCCAAATTTGGCCCGCGGGCCAGAGTTTGACACCTATGATCTACACCCTACACTAAACTAAGACATGTGGTGTGAATGTGTGTGAGAATGGGTGAACAAGGCTTGTAATGTAAAACACTGAATGGTCAACGAGACAAGAAAAGATCTATAAATCACTCTATTTACCATCCTACTGAAGCACTGAGACCCAGATGACTGAAAATCTACAAACATATCTTAATTGAAATAACAATTCAATGTATTTAGTTTAAACATAATTAAGTTTTCATTAGTATTGATCAGTACATTTATGTTTTTTTCTAAATTATTCAAAAGATGACGAAATAAACTTCAAAGGAATTTTTTTGCAAAAATAAAGACAAACTGCTTGAAAACAAAAATCCACAAATCACTAAATTACCATTTCTGAAGAAAATGTAACTGTTTGATATTGTGTATGCACACTAGCATCATCCTCATGTGTAAAGAACTAAAACTGTAAAATAAAAGAGGGACCAGACTACCAAGAGAACAGACTGAGAATAGTTTCCAGGATCAGAAACCAAAAGCTTATAAAACTTTCCCATTGAAATTGTGCTGTAAGCTGCAGGTGAGCAGAACTGAAGGAAATCCAAGTCATTAGGGAGCCTTAAGATGCCATTAAAGCACATAAGCCTTAAAGAACATTATCATTAAACCACAACAGTGTGTGGATTAACACTGCACACAATGTTCATGTGTGTTTCTTTAACCCCAAATGTTTCCTTGCCTATTGTTTTCCAGCTAGGAGAGTATAAAGGAGTATAAAGGTGGTGATTACACATTTTTTCATTTTTTGCAAAAAATAAATAAATAAATAAATAAAATCCGCCTAAAAGGTACACAAATAAATGATCACCTAAGAAAAATAGTAAAAAAAACAGAAAAATCTAAGATTTGTCCATTTCTCTGATATCTTTGATTGTGAACACACAAAAAGAAGACTCATCTGGAAATCTCCAAGTAGAACTTGAAAGTTGTGACCTTTTCCACAGAAGAAAGACTGCCTACACATCTTTGGGGTGCAGTCGGAATGACTGACGCACTCCAGAGGGAAGGAGGACTGGAAGAGGTACAAAAAGTTCCTGACAGCTGCTCAGAAACCCATCAGTGACGTGTTACCCGATGAAGTAACGGAAGCTTCCGACAGAAGCAGATGTCAACTGATAACTCGTCTCGATGCATGGCCGTGACACACTTGCTTATGAATTAACACCGGTGGCCACATCAGTGTTCACGTGACCGTCATTGCCAACAACATCAATCTATCGTCGCCTTAATTCATCCAAGAAGCTTTCTGCTTCTTTCCATCAACATAAAGATATAAAGAGCTGTCATAAATCGTCAGATAATGCTGCTGCAGCAAACCGCATTTCCCAGCAGAATACCTTTCTTATCTACAGAAGACGACAGAATTACGTCTAGTCGTAGAGATGTGTAGTTCATGTCTGGAAATCAGCGCTTCCTTTGAACATCAGCCCTTCATCTGATGATCTGTGAGCTGTTTGAAGCAGGTTTGATTCTGGTCTATTGGTCGTCAAAGGTCTGAATCCCTCCTGAAACAAAGGGGACCACTTCTCTTTGATTCTGTAGAAGCTTGTACTACTTTTTTCTGGCTTTCACTGAGCATAACACCAGAGTGTAGCGGCACCTACAGTCGACCTTCAGATGAAATAGTATTTTACAGTGTCAGAGTGTGTGATAATGGATGAGAGGGACTTGCAGCTGAGTCTTGCCTCAGATCCCATGTTGCTTCTACACTACTCCTTTTCAATAGTTTTCCATCTTGAGTTAAGCAAAAAAAACATTTAGCTTTTTTCTTCAATTTTAGGGTTTAAACCATTGACTGTAAATCTGTGGACAGACTGTTCGTGACTTAGGTTTGTGAAGAGATAAACTGAAGCTCGATGGGAGGTTCCCACTGTCTCCATCTTGCTAGCGTTACACGTCTACTCACTCCCGTGAAATACAAAAAAGGGAAAAGAGGTGGAGCTGAGAGGGGGGATGTAAGCGGGAAAAGCGGATGATTGACACCTAGCTCCCTGTAGCTAAGAGCTAACCCGGAGCTAACAGATGTAGGCAAGCTAATGGTAAGGCGTGAGTTTTAGCCAGTTAAAAAGACAGTTGTGCCTCTTTGCACCTGTTCTGCTTCTTCTTGCCGCCAGATTTTCACAGCACGTTTAAAACCGGGAGCAAGCCGCTAGCCACGAGCGCTAGCGCTAATAGCCCCATCTGTCTCATGTCAATCAAAAGGACATGCCCCCAATTATGTGCACTTTCAAGATTAAATAACATCTAAACGGATGAGTTGTAAAAAAAATTCACCGCCCTCATAGTTGTCAAGAAGGTAAACTTGACCTATTAAACATTATCTAACCTATTATTTAACATGGGAGTCTATGGGGATTGACTGTTTTATATTCAGACCCTGGCGGAGGAAGGGGGAACTGAAAGTTTTGGCACTTCCGCATAGGCTTCAGTTTTGTTTGTCGGAGTTTTCCGCTTGGTTTGAACCTTTGTTGTGATGTTTAAATCATGGCCTTGCTAAAAACAAAAGCGTCTGCGTCGATTGATAGAAATAAAATGGCTTGATTAAATCAATAATACTTACTTTTTGGAAGGAAAACTAATTTTACAGTAAAGAAAAAGACTACATCCAACTTGAATCAACAACTGAAACAACTATAATATATATATATTTCTTTTTTTTTAAAGGAGCAACTGTTCAGCACATCAGGAGGCAAGTAAAAAACAGGCTTCCAGTAATGAGGAAGATGCTGCGCTTGCGTTATTTTGTGTTGAACTAGATGAGGGGAAGGGAGGGAAACTCTCATAAAGCCTAAGGGACAGCCTCGTTAAGTGGAAGTCATCGTGCTAACTCCCAGTCTGTCAGTCAGCCTCACTTGTTAGACATTTATAGCTGTGGATGGTATGAAACCAGCCGATTTAAAGAAGCCTGAAGTGAAGACAGATAGAGGCACAGAGGGGGTACAATGATACATGATAAAATACATTTTTCTGCCACAAAGCAACAAAACAGGAGAGCAGAGTTGTTTGATTCTTGGTTTGTCTTATTATAATGTAGGGTTTAAATACTTTCATTAATAAATCAATTTAACATGATTTTCTTCCCCTTTGTCTATTTAACCCTTAAAACTCAGAGCCATTTTTGGCCTGCCTGTTTTTTCTAATTGTAAAAATGCATGTAGAAGCTCAACCCTTAAAGTTTACAGCACAGTAAACATCCAGGCAATATTTCTTCAGAATATCCTAAATTGTCAGATTATGTAAAATGAATGTATGAATAAATATAGCACCATAAAGGCCAGCCAAAAAAAAAAACAAAAAAAAAAAACTGAACCAAATTCATTACCAACAGTACTTTGTAGAGATAACTGTCAACTGACCAATGGTGACCAAGCCTTTTCTCATCTGCATGTCATTCTCTCAAGTCTTGGATTTCAGGAGACTATTATTTAGTTTTTTCATGCATGCATAGAACTTTTCTTGTCACTTGTTGACCTCTGGCTGTTCCCATCTAATTGGGAGAAAGTTTGACCTGAAGTAGAGCAATCATAATTTCCAGGTCAAAATATAGGTCTTTTAGCAACATAAAAGTGATGGCAAGCTTTTTATAATAGAATATAATAATGGATTAGATTTATACAGCACTTTTCAAGGCACTCGAAGCTATTTAGACTATCCATTATTCATTCATCCTCATTGATTCTTGGTGATGGTAAGCTTCATGTATAGCCACAGCTACCCTGTGGCAGACTAGTGGAAACAGGGCAGCTAATCCACGCCATCGTCCTCTCAGACCATCCATACACATTCATTCACCAGCAATGCCAGATACTGGAGGTAAGGAGGGTGAAGTGTCTTGCCCAAGGACATGACGACAGATTGACTAGGGAAGCGGGTTTCGAACCGCTAACCGCAGGTCATGGGTTAATAAAGAGTCTTTTGTGGCTGGATTGTAAACCTCCTCCTGGATCAGGACAGAAATCCCTGGAACACTTCAGAGACGTGGTCCTGCAGGTTTTAGGGTATAAGCTAGAGCACTCGGGGGCGCCGCAGATCTAACATAGTTTCAAGGGTTTAACTATTCTCTCTAGTTAAAGATCCATCATTCATCTGTAGAAACATGTCTGTCCCAACTTGTAAGCAATTTCTTCTTTGTGTAGTTTCCTGCTGTGGATAATCAGGGAGTGTTTTAATTAGAACCTGTCACTGCTGTAAAAGTGACAAGGTCATTAAAGAAAAAAAAAGAAAAACCTCATTAATGTTGAGACCGGCTACCTCCGATTCTTGCTCTGATGGATAAAATCTAAGGTAAAGATCCAATCCAAATTCAGATTATCAGGACACATTAAAAGTGATCAGTTTGTCCACTTTAGGGCTTAAAAAGAGGTAAATATCAATATTTAATTGTGTCATTTTTTATCAAGCAAAAACTAATCCAAATTGCAGAAGCAGTGTGTGAAAAAGTACACTCTGTGACTCTTGCTTGTAGAATTAACTTTTGTAGTAATAGCTTTAACAAACAGTTTTCTGTATCTTGTTATCTTGTTAGATGGTGGTGGAGGAATTTGTTTCTCTCTTCTCTGCAGTGTTGCTTCAGGCCACTGAGATTTGCATGTGCCTCAGCCTTCCCATTAAATAAGCGAAGGTCTCAACATACAGCATATACAGCATATACAAACTTACAGTCTCTAATTTTCTGAACATTTCAAATTTGTTTTTTAAGTCCTAGAATACACGATCTGAATCTTAAAGAATAATTCTTTCACACATTCTTTGTTTTTGAACGGCTTTCCAAACCTTACAATTTCCTGAGTTGCTACAAAAGCTGCTGCAGTAGTTGAGTTTGGGGACTTGATCCATCTCTTTTAAGTATGTCTTAGAGCAGAGAGTTTCACAGAAATTCTAAAATTGCTATTTTTTCCCAGCTTGGTACTGTTCAGCAATCGCTGTGCCCTTGCTCTGGAGATAACGTTCAATGCTACATTTTTTGTTGTTAGCCAATTTTCTCACCAGAAGTCAAGCGTATTATTCAGTATTGTTGGCAATTAAACCAAATTAATCTGTCCATGGGGAATCACACTCCATTTCCCCCTAGAGCCAGAGAAGAGTGCTTGAAGAGCTTCATGCAGCTAAAGGGCCATATTTTGGTCTAGATGCATCTCTCATGTCAGGCTTGCTGGGGGGCGGGGGGTTATATTTCTTAAAGCAACACTAAATAACTGTCTGACCTTAAAACTCTGCGTTTCTGACTTGTTTTGATGGCACAGTGACATTCGTTATGTACATTCTTGGAGCCGTTACTGCCCTGCAGCATCTCCAGGATGAGACACTGCAATTCACAATGTTTTTTTTCCAGCCCCGAGCATCACATCACAGCTGCGTTTATGGCACCACATCACATGCCAGAGACTGGATATCAACACACTGGCCGCTTTGGATGCACACTGTTATTTATCAAAGAAACACAGGAGGACATTCTTGGTAGACCCGAAGAGAAGAAAGAAATATGTGAAGAGATAAGACAAGAGTTGACATCAGTCTTACTTTTACTGGCAAGTGAGAGTTCAGGAGTGGCAGGATGCACGATAGATGCTGAATTAGCCTTCTGTGGGAGGGGGAAATCTTCCAGTGGGGCTTATTTTTAGTTTGAGCTCTTCTGCTTTATAGGTTTTTATAAGCTTTCCCTTTTTGTTTGCGCTCTGCTTGTCCAGATTTATGCTTTTCTTTTTTAAAGACATGCTGCATAGCATGACATGATATGCCAAGTTTTCAGTTCATATCTCTTAAATATAGTTTTATATGTGTCAAACTGTTATCCTTGATCTTCTGTTTTGTGGATATAACTAAAAGGACCATGGACAGTTATGTGTCCTTGTGACAGGCTCTTAGAAAGTGTCTATGAGTTAAAACGTTTTTTTTTAGCCAAGTTATCTTATGCGTCAACAACCCTGGTTCATCTCTGAGTTAGGTACCTTTTTTATCCTTAAATGAGTCATAGATCAGTTTTAACTGGTTAAAGAAGCAGACACATTCCTGGTTTGTCTGCTTCAGAAGCAACCAAAGGAAAGCTTAGTGTTTCCAGCTTAGGAAACAGGAATGTGTTTCCTAAGATGGAAGCACATTCCTCTGAACATGGTCAAGTAGACTTGACTGAAAATAAGTAAAAAAAGCAGCCAACATCCAAAGACAAATGTTTAAGGACTCCCAGAAAACCCGGAGAACTACTACCCTTAAAAAGATTACGAGAAAATCTGTCTCCTGAAAAGCAAAAACAAGGAACTGATTGGCTATTCTACAATTTCTTGCAATACTGAACACATTAAATGAATTTGTGGCTGCATTAGGGCTGCATCGTCCTGGGTCTACTCCGCCTCTGCCATCATTTTTTGTTGTTGTTTATCTATTATGTATGAGGACAAGTTAAAAACATGTTACTCTTGCGACTCAGACAAAATACTAAATTCTATGTCAGCTCATCATCCCAGGTGAAAAGAGGGCGAAGCTCACAGAGAAGGAGAAGTAATTTCGAGTGTCTATCCCCTCAGTAAAACGTTGTATGAGAGGAGACGTCTGATCATGTTAACATGGCGGCTTTGTACCGTGTTGGACCATGAAAACTGGGCAATGACAGGATAAAAAGCAGAATGTAATTCATTCGTCTCTGTATCGCCGCTGCATTGTGTGATCAAAACTTCTATCTTATCAGGGTTATTAATGCGATAGTTAACAGAGTCAATTAACTTTGAGCCTGGCAGTTGATGAGACCTCCTGCCGACACATCCATCATGTGAGGGCAAGCTGCAGTGCGGGGGCTCAACCAGGACACCGGAGAGTCCAGCAGTGACTCAGTGCTTGGCTCAACCCGGCATGGCAGCTATTTAATCATTCATTAGTGGAAAAGCTGGAGCTGGAGGATTGGTGGCGCCAGGTGGGTGGCTGAATGGAGAGGTGGTGGAGACGGGGTGTAAGATAAAATGTGCATAAATTTGTTTGAGCATATGAGAACCACATTCTAGCTCTTTTGACTTTCTCTATGGGAGGTCATCGCACATAAGAGAGGCTGAATTCGCTGCACAGATGTCTGAAAGTTACTTGAATGGTGATATTGTCAGGTAATGCTGCGGTTACAAAAATCAGGGTTTTATTACAGCAGAGAGAAAGACTGGAGATATTAACTTGGCATGGAGTCTTAAAGGGTTGCTTTTTAGTCCCAAACTCTCCTATATTTAGCCGTCTGACACAGGGAACAGAAAAAACATGAACAAGTTCCTTTAATGCTAATTCTTCTGCATTAATAAACACGTTTGCTTTATCATTCTTACAAAATGATGCACACATGTGGAGCTTGTGTGGAGTGCCTCAGCCCTAGTTGAGTGTATACCTGCAGAAGTTATTTAACCTTAAACTCCATTATGCAGGTGTGTTGGTTTAATTCAAAAGCTTTTATTTCATACATTTTTGGTGAAACTAACACAATATTTTTTTTATCTAGTGTCATGGAAGCTTGCTCTTTGGTGCTTTTGCACCCGAATTCAGCCTAGCTTCAGCTGTCAGACAGCTGGCCTCACATTTAACCTTTAATTGCTTTATTACACAGCTAAAAATTTACAAAACAAGCCCAAATCATCACTCCTCCACTACCGTGATTTAAGGGTGGTAATGAGGTATTTGGTTTGATTTTCACCAAATGTGGTTCTGTGGTGTAAAACCAAACATCTCCACTTTGGTCTTGTCTGTTTGAGGAACATTATATATTGTTATTTGTAAAGTGCTTTTATTAAATGTTCCAAAGTGCAAAAAAATATGAAGTGAGTTAGGTCAGGGGGATGTTCCCAAGAATTCAATGCTCCAGTGTCAGCAACACTGGTGTATGAATGTGTATGGGTGTTTGGGGGGTGGTTGGAGGGGCTGGTGGGGTAGATCAGCTGCAATGCTTGCATCAGTCTGCCAATGGGCAGCTGTGGCTACAACATGTCGCTCACCACCACGGTCGGGTGGGAATGGGAATGTGGAGTAAATGAATAATGGATTCAATGTAAAACATTTTCAGTGCCTTGAGAAGTGCTCAAGGCACTGCTCACACCTAATGTGATCTAATCTTTACATTTTTACTATTGTTAGAGAAATATGTAATATGTAGGAGGAGAATATAGAAGGAGAGGCTTTCTCCTGCAACCCTTTCAAACAAGTCATGCCTGTTCAGTCTTTTTTCTAATTATACCCTCATGAACTCGAACATTTAAAATGCTGACTGAGGCCGTATAGTCTGAGATGGAGCTCTTGGGGATTTGTAGGTTTTATAAGCATTGCACAATCTGAATTCTGGATGAACTTGTCAAGACATCCCTTCCTGGGAAGATCGGTAGTTGCCCTGAATGTTTTATGAACAATCTTTCTCACTTTAGAATGATGGGCTCCAAATTGTTTGGAAATGGTCCTGTAAACATTCCCTGGTTGATAGACAGCAACAGTTGCTTCTTTTAGATGTCCCGACAAAACTTCTGGGGCTTCAAGCCGACATATGCACAGATTTGGGCGTATAATGTGCCTACGGAAGTATGTGACTTATCAATTTGTATTTGTGCTTAGAAACAGGTGTAAATTCAAGCACAGCTCTGACCGTGCGGAACACAAAACCTTGCGGTAGAATGACAAAACTACAAATGAAATGCACTAAAGACAGTCATGGTGTCGGTAATTTCTAATTTCACATATATTTCGTGTTTTCCTGTAATATTAAATTCCTTAACAAGTCGCCCATATAAATAGACTGTTTGAATACTTGATGTAACAGGCTATAAATGTCAGCTCTGAGAGGACATCCCTTAAAGAAAGCTTGAAATCGTAAACAAATAAATCTAATATATTATTAAAGATGACAAGACCTGTGCGCTGTGCAGGGAACTACTTCATAGAGTTTGCCAATACATAGTGAGAGCAATAACTGAGCTCTCGGCAGGTAGCATTTCAATGGATTGATGCTGTGAATAGCAAGTGACAAAATCACGAACGCCATCCCGGCTCACAACAAGCTCATCTCAATCGGAGGCCACCGGAACATTTCGGCTGGGGATCTCTGTGACTTTGGAAAGGGAGGATAGTTAATTCCAGTGTTCTTATAGGGATTGCCACTACCATATATGGCTATCAACACTGGTGTTCGTACGTTTGATAAATCTGGAATTTTTTGTACTTAGGCACACTCTAAATTTCAGATGTACGGACAAATTTAGAATCTTCCTACGCAAACTTTGATAAATGAGGCCCCTGCTTTTATGGAGATTTTCACAATGGCTGATGTTCTCTTTTGCTTATTTTCAAATAAATAATTATATGTCATGTGCTGTTGTCAGGAAGGGAAGATTTTTCTTTCCCTACTCCTAAAACCTTCATGTGGAACAGGGTTTAAATTTTTGCATGGCTGTAGGTTAAATCACAGTATTTCTTATAAACCAAACCCAAGTCAAACCTCATTCTGACTCAGTTCTAATCACCAACCATGAATTGATCAAAGCGAAATAGACCAATACGCATCCGATCTGCACTAATCTGCACACGCTCACACAGCAGTTAAGTTTGGTGAAACACTGGAGGAAGTTCTTCTCATGCATGCACAGTCGAGTGATTAAACTTGACTAAGACTGATGTCTTTAATCTCCAAAATGGAAATCCAGACTACGGCCTCATTCCAACCTCAGAGCTCCAACTAGAGAGGCTGGGTACGGCTGCACCCTTTAGGTTGAAAAAAATCTTTGATATTCACAAGGACTGGGCTTAATAATATTTTTGCTGCAAATTATGCTACCAGACCACTGCAGGCTTAAAAAAGATTGCTCCCTATGAACTGGAGGAATTACCTGTTTTGTAGGAAAAAAATAAATAAAAAAAATTAAATTGGCGCAAAAAGTGAGAGTGATGCCATGACCACACTGCTGAGATTCATCCTAAACTGGTCTGACCTTCAGAAATATTCCAGCAGCTGAAAGCAATGCCTGAATCCTTCATATAATATAGGTATAAACCAAGCCATTAATGAAAGCAGAGCGACACACCTCCCTCCTCCTCCGGCTTGTTAACAGGAGCCTCAAATCTCATCCCCTCTTCCCTTCTCCTCCCTCTCCATCCTGTAATCTCTCCTCTTTACTCCCTCCTGTGTAACTAAAGTGGCTCTTCTCCTGCCTTTGATTCTCATTACTCAATTCAAGCATATTTACAACATTTTCCTCATTGCCTCTTCTCGCTGTCTGCATTACTGCATTTGTTTTACATTTTAAGGCGGGGACTCTTACACTGTTTATTGCCAAAGAAGATTTTATTAAACTGGCTTTTCCAGTGAGGATTTGAGAAATTACCGAGGCAGAAAAGTCACTTTAAAGGGGATATATCATGCTTTTAAATCCTTCCTATTCACATATAATCATTTCCTTGTGGTCTACATAAATT
>JAPMNP010676248.1:0-11972 GCA_029874935.1 Atherina boyeri | reverse complement strand
ATATATATATATATATATATACTGCACCTATGGAGCGAGAGTAACTGTGTAACCTGTGACAAGTGCCTGAGTTTTCCCCACCAGACCTGAACTGCAGTGTGTGTTTTCTTTAGGCACTGGGAGGCCATTAAGAAGTGGGACGAGGCCATTCAGCTCACGCCAGACAACCCACTGCTGTATGAAATGAAGTCTCAGGTAAATTATGACTGAAATTTTTATCATAGACTAATTTTCTTAAGAAACTACTTTTATTCACCTTGAGATAAAAAAAAAAAACAGTCACAATTTCCGAGAACTGAATTAGAAACAAGATGTAAAAGTTTGATAAAAGGGTTCAAAACTGATACATAAGAATTAGTCTTTGTCATTAAACGCAAGTGGCCATGCATCTGCTACAGTTAAAGATTCAGAATTCATCATGCATTTCCAATTTTTTCATTACTCGTCTAAACTGCACCTTAAAGATTCTATTTTAAAAGATGTCAATGTATCCACATTTTTGTTAAAGACTCATAAGGAAGGAATTTTAAACACTTAAATATAGGGATGACATCTTACCTTTTCTAGGTTCATAAAAATTTTGAAAATTTACTAGTGAGGTGTGGGCTGACCCTTAACTTGCAGTTTCATTTGCAGGTTGATTTAGTTTAGATTATTTGAAAATATGGACAGATCAGGTCAAAAGGTGTCATATAGCCTCAATAGACATTGTAGAAAACAGCATACTTCATGCTTTCATTTTCACTGTTTATTTCCTTTTTTTTTTCTTCAAAATCACAGTCACAGACTTGCACCACAGCCCTCCCTGGCTTTCACTTATTCTACACAGTCAGATAAACCTATATATATATAACACGTCTCTGCACTCCAAAAGTTTATGACACCACAAACATCATTTACCCAAATTAAATGCAGTGTTACCTTCAGAGGCCCCTCTCCCTCACTCAATGAATGAGGGGCCTCTGCAACAACAAGCACATACAGCAAGTAGTTAATCTGGTTTTCTGCTAGAAGCTGAAACATATACACTGATTATAAATTATAAGCCCAAAGAGTGTAGTAGAACTCAAGATCATCTTAATCAGAGATTGCAAAGGTGTATTTAGTAGGGATGTGCATGACTTATCAATTAATCAAAATGGCGCACAAAAATCAACTTTATTTGAATGACAGCTACGTCTCATTGTGCAGAGAAATAGTGCTGTTCCAGATGCTGTGTTAAGAGAACAGTGTGGCCTCTTTAAGGTCGAGCTAGATAGAAGAAGAGAGACCACAGCACGTCAGCTGGTCTGACACGCAGGCAACACAGGTCTTGCTGCAGGGCTGGAGGCTACACAACTGAGACAGTTAGGTGTGAGAAACTGTGTTTAGCGGTGAATGTTTTTGCTACAAGCTTTAGCAATACCTGCCGCACAGTTCTTCTAGTTCCAGTAGAGTCCCGTGTCTGCTTCACCACCGATGGATAAAGTAAAGGGAATTAACCCCGAAGCTAGCTGCAGCCTCACCTGGAGGAATCCTCCCCACCTCGGTTTGGAGATGGAAGCAGGACATCTTAAAAGCTTTTTGTCAGAGTTTTCACTGATAGTAGTGTCAACAGACCAGAGCAGTATGGTTACTGAACCATCACAGAAATATTGCTTCAGGAGCAAAAAGACCGGGCGATAAGACCAGGAGTAATAACTTTTTATGCAGCTTAATGTTCCTGTGGGCGCGGTGTTTACTTACCAGTAATCTATCTTAGCAGCCGCCCTATGAACACTGTCAGTCCAGGTTCAATCCCAATGTCTCCCTGACTCACTTTCTCATCTACCTACTGTACAAAAAGGACACTGGAGCCCACACAATGTTGAATACATAACAAACAAAATAGAAAAACAAACAAAAAAAAAGAAAAAGAAATGCTTCAGTATTGAGCACATATGCTCAATTTGATTGGCCTGGCCAGATGACTTGAAAAATCACCTAAAATGCCATTCCTCTTATTTAGCATAATTTAGTAAGGCACCCATGATAAAAAGACTTGAGTTATCAGAGTTATGGCTGTTACATCCTAACGTGATGGTTTTGGAGGATGCTGGGTTCTCTTTACATATTAATGTAGGTGGGCAGTGAAGATGGGCTTTCATAGTGCGTTGGTTCAGGTGTGGATGTTCGAAAACATTGACTTTATCAACCATTATTTGGCTCTACAATGTAATGAGCACATCTAGGTCAAGGTAGGATTCATTATCTTATGCAGGGCCACTTTAATACATGGAGTGGGTAGGTATTAAATCTCCCGAGCTGTAGTAAGAAAGAGTTTAATAAATGTGGGCCTTTGCTATAAGAAAGGGAGTAATTGACATGTAGAAATTCTACTGGTTTCCTAGTATGGTTAAAGGAAAAGCACCTTTGTTTTTAACTTGGACCTTATATATATAGCATGAAATACCATCATAAACTCACCCGGATAATTTTGGAAGTCTATCGGGAGATATTTAGATCCATCGGGCTGGCATTATTGAGGCAACGGATTAATCGGAGGCAATTTCTTATGTAGCGTTGTCTTCGTAACCGGTTTGTGTCTCTATATCTAAGGTTTTGGATGACAAAAAAGCCGCTCTAAAGGCACAGAGGGATAGTACAACAACAGATAACTAAACACTGGTGAAATTAAGGCATTTTGTGGCAGATAATTTCTTATTAGAGACTGAGATCACATTGCCCCGACCACTTCCATTGAATGGATATCTACGCTAGAGCGATGGATCTAAATCTCTCCCGATAGACTTCAAGTAACTCCGAAATTGTCCGGGGGAGTTTATGAACGTATGTCATGCTATGAATAAGGTCCAGGTTAAAAAAATTGTACTTTTCCTTTACAGTGAAATGTAGAGCATGATGCCATAGAGTGTAAAGTTTTACATACGAGTGATGCAGTGAATGTGACAGGTGTTTTATGTTCAGGCAAACAGTTTGGTTTTGGAAATGCTGCAGTATGTTGCCAAATTTGTACTTTTTTGTTTTTCATGATGCAATTGCAAGCTGTAATAAATTTTCAAAGGTGTTTGAAGATTATGTCTCAGCTGTAAAAGTATTGCACCGTGGGATTTTTTTTTTTTTCTCCAACCTCTCTTTTGCACTTTTATGCAAGACTATTTACGGTGCCATTGACAGTCTGTAGCCGGAGTCTGTGTTTTGGCTTTTATCTCCTTTTTTTTTTTTTTTTTTTTGTATCCTTCTGTATTTGCAGCCAGTCATTCTCATGACATTCAGTATTGTATGCCTAATATAATATTGTCCATTACTGGATATTTGAGAAGGAAATCATTAGAAGACCAGGCCCAGAGATACTCCACCACAAATAGTAGGTTCTTTTTGTTTTTGTAATCCTCATGCAGTGACCAACATAGACACAAATTAATCTTAATGTTTATGTTTTGATACAAATGTAAAGTGTTAAATCCCATCTCATTGATTACTTACAATTATAAATCTTTATATTTTCACAATCATTTCACTGAAAATAAGCCAGAGTCCATTAGATCTGTATCACTGGCTCAGATGACGACTGGCTACGCTGATACTGGTCATTTGCTCCATCTCAGTGCTTTCTTCCTATTTAATTCAATCAGTATAGCGCCAAACACATCCGGCTCAGTGCATGTCTGAAACTGGCATGATTCGTTCAGCTTTCACTACATCCTCTTCAGTGCTCAGGGAATCTTGCTGGTAGTGGTTTTTTAGTGTTCTCGCAGAGAGGTTGTGGTTTTGGTGATTTTTCACTAGATGTGCCTCAGTTTTAGCCTGAAATATCATGGTATTAATACAGTTTCTTCCAAGATTAGCATCCAAACAAACCCAATTAAAACCCTAAATGATTATATGGGAATGAAACAAAAAACATTAGAGCAGTAATGTCCACTTGGGGCTTCTGCTAATTTCTCCTATTCAAGAAAACCACACAAACAAGGTGTCATATGAATCAGAGACTCTGCTAACAAAGATGTCTGTCATCAGTGTGTGACAAAATCTCTGCTAGCTAGCAGCCAAAATCAAAATCATTTTGACTTCAGAACAGATTTTCTGTTTCAGGTCGAAAGTTTTCTTTCAGAAAATAATTAAATAAGAATAGCTGCTAATGTTCTCTACTATGACTCTGCCTTTATTTAAAATTGATCATGGAGGTTTTGGTAGTTTCCATGAAGATGAAGAGGGTTTTATAGTGTAGTATTCACTATTCCTATGATGTATTATCTCAGAGTTCAATAATACTGGATCCTCTTTGATTTTTTAGCTGAATTTTGGGGCTATCACTCGATTCTCCTGACTCTTGCCTATTGATGGAGGTGTCGGTCATCAAAATTAGCTGATGGGTTCCTGAGATATTTACCTCCCGTAACACCTCTATGAAAACATCTATAAAACTGCTCCGGTTCACTTTTTTAACTTCTATTTTTGCACAGCTGCTCATCAGCCATTTCTCTACTAATCCCTAGATGAATTGGGCTGCTATCCTCCAGTTGTCACTGAAGGTGATGTGGTTTTCTTTTGAAAGGTGACTTGAGATTTTCTATTATGTTCCAGTTGAATTTACTCAGACAAAAAACAAAAAAACAAATCTTAATTCTGACTTTTCTATTCAGCTTTCTCAGCTTTTCTTTGTCTTTTTTCTCTTTTTTTGTTTTTAGTTGTGACGATATATTTCATTTATTTGGATATGTCATTTCAGACAGGAGGCAGAGAAAAAAAGTCTTGTGAAGGGGAGGTTAAAGTACTCATTTAGTCTAATACAGCATACATAACAGCTGCACAAAGAGCTACACTGTGGTAGACAAGTAAAACCTTCTTGTGCTGCCAATGTAAACCGTTTTGAACCCTTTTTACAGTCTGTTATGCAAATACATTAACAACTATATCAGTTTTTGACAGTTTGTTTCTTGCATGTTAGCAAAGCTGATATAACCACTGAATTGACTCAGAATATTTTGCAAGGTTGAGTAGGCAAATGAGTTCAGTTTAACACTTGATCATGAAAACAGGTAAATGTTTAATTAGTTAATTACTGGGATAAATGAAAAGCCTAGTTTTTGAGACGGTGTCCTTGATGATCTTATGGAGAATAGATCACCAAATTGGAGCTGCTGGTTGATCATCAGATTCAGGAAGCTGGGGATCCGCCAGCAGCTCAAGACTGACATAAGGTCACACAGAAATAACAACAACAAAAAAGAAAGAAATTGCATCAGCTCATTTTTCATTTTTATTCACATTTTTAGTCCTCATCAGGAATAAATCTAGTATTTTTCTAAAAGGTTTTGTTGGAGCATCGTCTGTTAATCCTTCTGATTTATGTATGACATACATGCATATGAACACCCTTATTAAGATTTTCAACATGTTTGTTTTCTGTGTGCAGGTGTTGACCATTCTGCAAGAAGTGTTTCCTGCAGTGAAGGCAGCAGAGATGGTGGTGAAGTTCCGCCCTTTGTGGTGGGAGGGCTGGCGGACTCTTGGACGGGCACAGCTCAACTTGGGAGAAGTGGATCTGGTGAGTATGATCAATAATACCATTGCAAATAAAAGCTAATAGAGCATGCCTGCAAGGGTTGGGGAAACTAGCAGCAATGGTAAATCTAATGGAGCTCCTGGTAATTTGTCTATAGAAACAGTTTGGAAAAAGAATGAAGCTATAAAGATACTTGGATCAATCATTTATTCCCATTACAAGTGAAATGCAACTAAATAAATGAGCAATGCAATGCAGGTGGAGCTGCTCAGTAAATTGAGTGATAATGGATCATTTCCAGTATAAAGAGGTTTTTCTTGCGATTGTAATTGAATTCAGGGCTGCAGATGGTTCCTGTAATGGAAGATATTTTAAGTCATAGCAAAATAAGATTTTGTTTATTGAAGTGAATTAAAACGTAAGAATTGCATGAAGTCATTAGGCCAATACACAACAGTTAAGCTCCCTTATCAGCACAGTCAATACATGTACACTTGATTGATGCTCCTAATTTGAATGATCACATACTGTTTGTATGTTATATTTGGCAATAAGCTACTTATTTTCATGTTTTATGTTTTTGCCTGTAGATAAGTCGTCTGTGTTTGAAAGCCGTTAAGATGCTTTATGTAACTCTGTTTACCATCGTTTTCGGATCCCTGCCTCTTAAAATGAAGCACTTCTTTCAAAGCACACCCAGGTGCCTGGGGCTCGGACGATTGCTTAAATTGCCCCAGAACACGCCGGGACCTGTGGGTGTACAGAACCTGCAGATTGCAGTTACCCCCCCAAGAAGCCAAACAACCTTAAGTCAGAAACCCTTCTGGCTGATGTCGCTCATGTATGCCCTTGAGCTGGAGACCTGTCCAACACCACCAAATCCAACAATGGGAAGTGTTGAAAGATACCTGAGCTTTACACTAATTCAAATATAGACACACCTTCTTGGACAGGCAAGTTGGTGGGAATGAAAGAAACAAAAATCTATTTTTAGCATGACTTGTTCAGTCGGGTTTTTGAAGCTCTTCTCTTCAAGATTGAACTTGATGTTGTGTTGTGGGTACAGGCAGTTTAATTAGTCAGGAATCTGTGAGTTAACCTATCATAGACATTGCAGGTTATTTATATAACAGGTGGGTAATATTTAACTTCAGGTTGTTAGCAATATGTGATTTCCATCAGAATTTTAATCTATTCTGTGTCATTGAAAGAACCTTGGTTACACTGTTTGAATTTGTAACGATCACAATCCAGTACTCTACTCTGCTGTGTCCTGCTTTATAAAGTTTTTCTTCAGACCTGAAGTATGACAGATTATTCAGGCTCACCAGTGTTAGTTAAAACATCACGTTCACAAACAAGGGACTTTTCAGCTTTCTCAAGCAGGCCAAAGCTATTGTTTCCCCTTTCTTTTGCATCAGAAAACAGCAGTTTGCCAAACATTTAGATTACACCTTCTTAGTTTTAGCTGTGGCCTATAAAACATGTGTTATCTGTCTGCACTCAGCCACAGATAGTTTATCTGCTGCTGAATAACAGCATTTGGTAAACTTGTTACGATTGACTTTAGAAAACATTAGACATCATCTGAATGATGTACAATATAGCTGATGTGTGTTAGATTGATAAAAGATTATTGAAAACTACGATAGCATAAACCAGGTTAGTTTTAACTCTTAAATTGTGACACATTTCAGGAATCAAGGATCGTTTGCTTATTTTAACCTTATACATTTGATCGGGGTGGCCTGTCGAGCGTAACAGAGCCCCAGCTGATATCACACAGTTGTTTTTACTGCCTGATCTCTGCTCTGCCGTAAAATCAAGCTTTACCTTATTTTCCAGTCCCTTAACTTATGAAGTTGCGTGACAGGTTTCAGACATTTGACAGAAGTGATTTGTTAGCTCATGAGTCAGCTTTAATCGCTTGTCTAACTGAATTTATTTCACCTTTCCCCTAGCCTCAAAATAGTCTCATGTCAAGTGTGACAGATGGCTGCATAAACAACCAAAAGGCATTTGTGGTTTTGTCCAGGCAATTGTCATTTTAAAACCAATCTGCAAATCCACAGTAAGCAAAGATGTATTGTTCTCCTCCTAATTAAAACAGATCTGGTTGCATTTACAGCACAAAGAAGGTAAGGTCTCCACCTGTTGTGTTTATATGTAAACTAATGTTCGTAACTGTCCCCGCAGGCTGTAAGGTCCTTCCAGATTGCCGTCCACTTGTGTCCATCAGAGCGCACCTTGTGGCAGGAGGACCTGAACTGGGCATGGACGTTACAGAAGCAGCATCTAGCAACCAAGGAGAAGACAAGACAAGAGGAGGAGACCAAAGAACAGATCCTAAATGCTCCTGAGCTCCAGCAGGACTATGATTTTGAGTCTGATGAGGTGCTAGCAGCCTGCGAGGCTGTTGCCGAGCGGCAGACGCACTACGAGGAGCTGAGGAGGACAACCGTGGTCATAGATGCTGAGGGGAATATAAAAAATGTTGTGACTGGGGAAAATGAATCAGAGGACACAGCAACACCCTCAAAAGAGCAATTTGTCAAAGCAAGAGGACTTTTTTAGGAATGAACAGTAATATTTATAAAACCACTGAGTGTGCAAAGCTTTATCACAAATCTTTCTTTTCAAAAACAAAGATGAGATTCATTCTCCTAAAGTCATGTATATTTTCCATCTTTTACATTAGTTGTAAACGTGCATGTTGAGTTTCTTTTTCTGTTCAGACTTTTAGAAAGCAGCCAGTCATATTTCAGTCTGTGAAAGTCTGTTTATCGTTCAGAAGGAGGCTACGACTCCTATTTAGTGACGATCCATCTGGATCCACATGTAAAGTTACACAACAGTCTCTTTGAAATCAAAGTTTCAGAAATCAGCTCTGTGGTTAGTTTATTATCTGCTTAAGGATGCTTTAAAATTAACTTTTGTCTTAATTTAGATTACAACAGGACATCAAACAGTGGCTGGTTGAAAATGGCTGCCTCGTCATGTGTATTTAGTTGGCAGTTAAATTAAGAAAATCCACATGTTCAAGTTTTAATGAATACACATGAATAGTTTGTGGCCTCATGGTGACCTGATAGTTGTACTAATGTGTGTATGAAATAGCTTTTTGTTTCAAAAGAGCCATCACGCTCACCAATATGTCAGCAAGTGAATAAACAGGAATCATGGTTTGATAATGAAGTCTCCTGCAGTTTTCTCTCCTCTGTGACTGTATGAGAGGCGTTTTATATGTAGTGACCTACAACCTCATCTCTAAGAATGTTGGGAAACAAACAGTGATTTGAATATGAATTGTGTATTTAATCGAAAACAATGTAAAGACTACACCAAATTCTGAGACGGAAAAAAAATATTGTTTTTGAGAAACATTTTTAAAAAAGAAAATAGTTTTTGGTTTAGGTTCATTTAACAGATGGGACTGTCAGAAAACCAAATTATGAAAGCATGCACAAGTCAAGCTCAGGTCACAAGATGTATGGGGCTGAGTTCAGGTGAGGTCAATGTCTCATAACTAATGGCATGTCATCTTTATCTTTGTGTATCATGTTGTTTTTGCTCATCCTAAAGGTGAACTTAGGGTCATTTTCTTCCTGTATGAAATGAGTTGGGGCCAATAGACCAAGGAAAATGCAGGATTGAGTAATATTCATGTTTGTTCGAGATTATTGACTTTTACCGCAATATTAAGAAGAAAAAAGAAAAACATGATGGTGTCCTCTGTTTGGAGACTTAAGAATCATGCTTTCACACTTTGAGCCAAAGATCTTTACTCTTATGTACTGTCTTGCAGTAATCATCAGTCCAGTGCAGATGATGTTTGTCCCACTTCAGTCTCTCTTTGTTTTTTGGGGGTGGCTTTTGCCGTACACACAGTTACCCAGACCTTGTTGATGTCGATGCTGTTGTTGGGTTTGGTTAATCAAGTTGAGCAATGAGCTGACAAAACGTTTCTGTCTACAGAGAAGTTTATCTTCCGTGGATAATTTGACCCTGAGCAGGGCAGGCCAAAAGGTTTCCCTGGAGGTGATACAGACTACTGATATCTGAAGTTTTCTGTGATTGCTCTGCTTTTTATCTTTCTTGAGAAAATTCCTGCTTTTGATTTCTTTCTTCCTGAGGTCAAAGTTATTGATTGTCTTTAAAAAAAAAAAAAAGCTTAGATAGATTGGCAGATCAAGAGAGTCATTTTCCTGATGACCATTTTGAAGCAGCCGATTAGCTTTCTGACATAAAAACTAAAAAATGTGATACTTCAAAAGATCCTTTCATTGTTTTAGGAGTCACAGATGTGTTTTTCAGACTGATTGTTTTTCATATTATGTAAATAAATTGTGTTTTAACTAAAGCAACTTTCACATGACTTTATTAACGGGCATAAAATCAGTGGAGCACCCATAAAGTCATCTAAACAAAGCTTATATTTGTCAACTTGAACATTTGAATTCTACAACACCAACAAAGCAAATGTGTCAAAAAACACCAGTTCTTTTGCCATCAGCAGCAGCAAGTCATTCTATTCTAGGAATTTAATTTGTAATACCTTATTACAATACAATCAGAGGTATTTGAGTGCAATATTGATCTATTCTCCTGCCGTGGTTGTTTACTATATTTAGTTTTGTGCTTTGTATTATTGATTTTATTTGTTTGCTTCGGTTTTTATAATGTATTTACACCAAAGGGAAATGCAACCGTAAGTTTATTTGATGGAAATGATATTGTGAAAATAAAGGCGTCTTGTTTTCTAAAAAAAAAAAAAAAAGCTTACGCAGCTGCTGTGGTCTTTCTGTGTGGAGGTTGCAGGTTTTTCGGTGTCAAGCATGGGTTTTCCTCTGTGTCTTTGTGTCACATGCATGATATCTAAATGATGATAACTGTCTAGAGATATGAGCATGGTTTGTCTTTTTCTTTCTATTTGCTCAGTGACTGGAGAAAACGATTGATCAACGTCTTCTCACAAAGATGTCAGATGGACTCTAGCCTCTTGCAACATTGTGCTGGATGTAAGCTGATATGAAAAAATACGGTAGATGTTTTTCATGCCGTGTGATAAAATGTAAGTGAATTTGTATATATTTGTTATAGTAACATCAAGTGTTTCTTTTTAGTTGCAGCCTTTTGTGTTCAACTTAAGGTTTGGTTGTTTGTTTTTGTCACTTTACAAGATAGTCACTGATAAAAAGGTAAAAGGGGGAAGCTGCTGTGGTAAGCAGGGTTTCGGGTGCACCAAAAGACAAGCAAGTATAGACGACAAAGAAGCAGTATAATTATAGAAATAACTGAGTTTCTATTAAAGGTCCTAAAACAGCATGTTCTGCATGAATGATTTGGCCCTGCATCTACATTGTGCAGGCAGGGAAATGGGCAGCAATGGTTATATACACAGTGCAGATTCCAAATGGTTGTACGAAATAAGTTAAATGTCAAGATTATTTGAAACTTGTCTGTAATAGTGTAAGCAGGAAACATAAATCAATAAATATCAAATACTAAAACATAAATAGGCAAAATAATTGCATAAATTTCCTGAGTTAAATAAAAAACATGCAAGTAGAGGCATTCTCGCTTGTGACTTCCCTGTATCAGCGTTATAGCAGCTGTTGTTTTTAGGAACTTGGATGATGATGGTGTATGATCAGGGGATGTTTTCTATCTACATGCTTTGTGGTCTTTGTTTTGCATACAGTCATGAAGTCAAATGTTCCAAACCAGTGTTTGATACTAACATTGGTAATGAATCCATGCAAAAAGACTTTTATTGAGCAACCAACCTCCTTATCTTCTTTACAGTTGCCCTGATGTGAGGTAGATGGCATGACATCGTGTTAGTAATTGTGAGTTTTTTCAGTAGGTATAAAGATTACTGGTGTAGCCTTAGCCTCTCTTAGGTTTTGGAGAGGATCAGGGGAGGGTCAAAACTAACTGAGCAAAGGTGTTAAGCAGTCAGCAATTTGAAACCAGATGTAAAAACACAAGGGCAGAGAGCAAAACTCTCCAGACTGCACAAAGGAAACATGTTTATTTTAAAAGCAGAAGTAAAGTTGAGTTCATTTTAGCAAAGACCTTGAAAATCATATGAACGAGTTTAAAACTAAAATGACTCAAAAGAACATGAGCAAAACCCATAAACCATCCCATTAAGTGGTTAACAACTAGAAAAACCTAAACATGATCTGTTTGTGTGCATTTCTTGTACTAATAAGTGTTCACTGTTAATCATTGAGTTAGTTAAGAGAGCAGAAGATGAACAGATCTCCAGAGGCCAAAAAAAAGTTAGATAAAAACTTCCTTCTTTTTTTTACATTTTAAGTAATTGTTATACTTTTTTTTTTTGCTTTGATTGTTTTCTGTACCATGAAAAAGTTCAAAGACCCAAAGAGAACTGAGATGACTTACACTGCTCACAAAAATTAAAGGAGCACTTTAAACAACCACATTAGATACATCAGATCTCAAAATGAAGTTGGAT
>JAPMNP010676245.1:0-13479 GCA_029874935.1 Atherina boyeri | reverse complement strand
TTAACTTTTGGTAAAGGAAAACACACAATTTCCAGCCCTAGTCTGGAGAAGTGACGGTGACATCAGCCGTTAGAAGTAACTAATACTTTTTATGAATACTTTGTACTTTTACTTGAGTATTTCTCTAATACAGGTACTTTTAGTTGTAATTGAGTAATATTTTAGCAATGTAACATTACTTGTACTCGAGTACAGATTTTCAGTAGGCTACTCTTTCCACCACTCACTCAATCACAACGGTTGCTAATAGCTAACGCTGTCTTTAAAGTGTGGACAGGGAGGGAGCTGTGAATCAAGCTGGCTGGTCTTGAGCATCTTCTTTACCACCTCTAAATTCCTTTAACGTAAGCAAACAAGGCATTAAACTGAATCTGGACTTTAAACATGGCGGTTGCATTAGCCAGTGTTAATTCACAGACTCTTTTTGTTTCCTCTTAAATATTTATTTTGGAATGTCACACATATGATAAGATATTAATTAAACTGTAAAATATAATGGGGAGAAAAATAAAGTATCCTCGCTGTTAGCTGAATAGCTTGTGTTAGCATAGCCTAGCATAACATAGCAGCTAAAACACAACATAGCAGCTCTTTAGCTATTTAGAATGGGACAATGGATATTAATACACCATGTAAATATACCAGATTTAGCTCTTCAGGCTAAGTTTCATCTCTAGTTCCACGGCAGGTTGATGCAAGAGGAAACATGATAAAATACAAGGATTGTTAAGATGAATAGATATTATTTCTTTAGGAAAACAGGCTAAAGTGAAGCAGTCATGAAATAAACAAAGATAACAAACAAACATTTATCTACTCTTTAGGTTAATTACCATTATATTAAGTTTATAAAATGTTTATATTTAGAAAATTATTCAGGAAATTAGTAGCCTAAGAAAACTGAGGAAGAAACAGATGGACATATTTATATGGAGATCCTTATTATAACATGTTTAGGATTATTTAGTGTAACATTAGCAATATGTTCCTAATTATTAATAATTATTATAATTATATCAATAAGTTATTGGTAGTGTAGGGTCATGATTTCATTGAGGTTTTTTGCAGCTTGGTCCACTATTGCGCGCTTTAGATAAGAACCCTCAAACATGTTTTTCCCCTAGAATTTCTGTACATCAAAAAGCCTTTACATGCTCTGCTAGTTTTCTTTTGGTGGCAAGAACAAGAAAAAAGTTTGCTGTGGTCAGGATATTTCATCTTCAGAAACCTTGTCCTCGGTTGGGGTTTGCACAGGTTCAAGTCTTTTTGTCTTACATCTGTCGTAAAGATTTCTACCTCCTCCTTTCCTCAGTCCGCTGTTCCTCAAAACTGTCCATTCAACCTTGTTAAACCTTTCATGTCAGCCACATCTGACCGCAAGCTGCTTCTCCCAGCGAGAGCCAGCTGTTGTCCTATATGGAGTTGTGTTTACCCACAATGCCCCACGGTAAACCAACGATGCTGCTTCCTGCGATTGGTTCACTTGAAGTGAACCGAGAACTACGTTTGTAGGCAGATCAGCGTTTGCTTCTTTGATCTGCATCAGAGTTCGTTTGCACATTCACACCTCCCCTTATCCCCAAATACTGGACTTTGAGCAAATGAAGCCAACACTAGAAGCCAGAGTCCTTCCACACGTTAGCTTTTAATGCAGAGGGCACTGGTTAAATTTCACGCTCAGCCATCGTGTCTGTACCTCAGACGAATTGAGGCGCTGAATTTCCGCAATTTCCAGTTCTGCCTTTTTCGTTCTTCAACATTGTTATTAACTTAGAATTAAAGAATTTATTTTTTTTTACATTTGTACATAAATTCAGAATCTCCCACATCTGCGCTGCAAGGAGCTAAAAAAATATATAATGATATTGAAAATGCAGAAATTTGTGGAAAGATGTACAGTAAATAGCTATACAAAGCGAAAACTCCATGTTTGAACATTTTTTCTGGATCAGGACGAAATAGATGAAACAAAGCGCTAAAACAAGCTGTAATATGGTCAGAAAATGAGAAATCTGAACATTTAGTATCCATGAAGGTATAAAAGAACAAGGTTAAAATGAACATTAGGTGGTTGGATTAAAATGCTAATCTGTTCAATTCAGATTATCTGCCTCGTTGTTTTTCTTCATTTGAAGTATCTTTTGCTTTCTCTTCTAGAAAGGACCAGAACCTGCTCTCTCCTGTCAACTGCTGGTACCTATTGTTAAATCAGGTTAGTTAATGTCTTTTGGACTTTTCTCAAAACCAATTTATGCAGGAAAAATGGGAAAATCGTACATTTCTTCAACCCCGGCTTTGGTTTTCAGGTGAGGAGAGAGAGTAAGGACCACGCCACCCTCAGCGACCTTTATCTGAATAACGTCATCACCCGCCTGACGCACATCAGCGAGGATTCAGCTCGCCTGCTGAAGAGGGTGAGCCTGCTCTTCATCATTACACACTGAGAAAAACTCATGACTTCTGACCGTTTTATTATCTGATCAAATGATGACAAATCAATTGGTGACGCTTAAAAGGTAGGGTCCAGGTTTCTGAAAAACGGCTTGAGCATGCTAAATAATGAAACTATACAATTCAGAAGACCAAACCCCTTTCTTCAGACTTCCCCCAGAAGCCACGCCTCCAGAGTACAGGAACGTGCAATGGTTGGACGTGTCTCGTGTCCGTTTTTTGATTGGCATATCACTATTTAATCATTTAGACAGGACTGTCATATGATTGGATGGCATTTTTACAGTCCTGTACGCTCACCAGGTGACTCATGTTTTTGTTTTTGTGATAGAACATCTAATTAATTGTTTACAATCGGGTATTGAAGCAGAATTAAATCAATACTGTAGAAAGTGCTCTAGAAAAACATCATGGACCCTGCCTTTAAATTCAGTTATTGAACAAATTGTTTGGTACAATACAATGTTTAATTTATTTTGCCACAGTACAGTATTTCAATAATTATTTGTGTCTTTTTTTAAAATTATTATTATTATTATTATTATTACTACTATTATTATTATTATTATTATTATTATTATTATTATTACTATTATTATTATTATTATTATTATTATTATTATTATTATTATTATTATTATTATTTTATTATTATTATTATTTATATGTTACTATCAAAGTATGAAATCTGACATCCTATAGAAACCAGCAGAGTCTAGGATATGCTGGTCAGTGGTTCCTGGGTTGATTTTTCTCATGTCTCCAAGCACATGACCTTGCTGTGCTGCAACAGAAACTGTCCTGTATTGTTCTGGTAAAGATGGTTGAAAAGAGTATACTGTCCAAGTAAGAACAATACTTTGTTAGTACAGTATACAGCCATGGTAATACTATATTTAATTTGCAAAAAAATTTCCAAAACAAAATAACATCAAAATAAACATTTTATAAAGTTTAATGATGGATTTTTTTTTTTTTCCCATTGAGTATTTTAAAAATAGGCAATGTATTTACAGTCGCAGTATTTGTTGATTCATTCATCTCAGAAAACTTAGAAAAACAAAATATCGGTACTATAGCATAAATATTTATGATGGGCCTAAAGATCAATCAGCAGGGGTGAAATAAATGAATTGAGAACACACAAACAGAAGTCAGTAATAAGAGCTATGTATGAATGCATGAACATTTATATTATCAAAAATATTTATACTATTTTTTATGAGGTATTATTTACTTATTTACACTGAGGCATATAAAGTTTCTGCAGGTACAGATCACATTTTTATTTCATTGTCTCCGTACGTGGTACTGGCTCTTTTTAGGAGTTTTCTGTACCTTTTTCATGTACGTACCACCTGCTGTGGTCCACCTTGTGGTCTTCCTGGCTTTTTCTCCTCTACTCGCTCCAAGTTCCTCTGCCAGCTGCTGCAGGAACTTCCTTCGAGCTATTTGGATGTTGGTGCATTTTCTTGAAGAACATATCGACATTTGTTCCTGCAAAGTCCAGAATGTCGTTGAATTCAGCAACAACTTATCTCTGTGAACCACCATGTAGGAGACTTCATTACCATCTGATCCAGAAAATCAGGAAACTAAAAAGAGATCAGAACAAGATGAACTCTGTCTTACTCTTTGCCTAAATAATATTTGCCATTCTTTTTAATGCCAAGGCATTTTATAGAATATCTGTTGGCATATTTCATACTTTGCCTTAAAAACACCCAGTATTTTATAAGATGACTTGGTATTATCAAATCAAAGCAATTTATAAACAGATCGGTATAGCTACACAATGTCAGCCTTTCAAGCTTTGACAGTAACATATTTGATTATTTATTTCACGTTTAGATTTATTTTGTTATCTTTTTTTATTTCATAAGCATAATGTTTATGCAAATTAAATTTTGGAAAGTTGATATTTAGTATTGACCTAAGTGGCATTCCATAGAGGTAGGCTGTCATACGTGAATGAAACGAGTGACTGCTGATGCTAAAATGGCCTGATGAAGGTGAACCTTAGCATTCAAGGTGCAGCCGGACAGTTTAATGTCATTAAAGCTGCTGCAAAGAGGACTGCATCTAAACTGAGCTGCAGATTCAGATTCAGCTGATCAACCAGATTATCTGTTTCTTTATTACCATGAAATCATTGACTGGTTTCTGCTTCAAGTAAAGGATGTGAGCACCTCTTCCAACACTGAAACACTGGAGATCTGTCAGGCATGCTGAGCAGCTCCAGATAAATAAATGGATTTGACCACACACAAACAAATGAATTCCTAAATGAAACAAGCCGAGCTGCGCTGCCTGCTCTGCTGAATCTCTGCCTCATACATTAAACAGCCGGGCAGTTTGGGGAAGGAGTTATGTGGCAGCATCAATATTGCATTATGCTAAATGACTGTGGAATCCCAGGATGGATGAATCCCATTCCCATTGCACCCACTGAGAAAAGATCAGTTAAGCTTGTCGCCATGGCCACGGGGCTGTTGGCGTTTCCATGGACACTCAGCCGTCTGTCTCTCCTCTATGTCCCTCCTCAGAGCGGAGTTTCTGAGAGGACGGAGTGATGTGATGGAGGTCCTACTGTTCGTAGCTGCTGGCAGCCGCTGCACTTTAGTTAGCATGAATAAAAGAGGAGCCGGAAGCGAGATTAATAATGAACACGGCGAGCTAAAGTTAGAGGCGGCTCAGAGCGTGCATGTGTGTGCATGTGTGTTTGATTTGTTAAACTCCACAGCAGGCCAAGAAATCTCAGGGGAGTACTAAATTTACTTTTCATGAAAGAAGCAAAAAGGAAAAATGCAAACCTGGACGTCTACACACAAAAACAATGCAAAGGCTGTGTACATGTACTCTAGTACTGGACTGAGATGCTCTACTTAAAGCAGCCTTGATGAATAAAATTGAAACAGTCAGTGTAATACTAAACTGAATCCTGTTGTTGGTTACCTGATTAAAGGAAAAGTATGTGTTATTTTTTTTAACCTGGACCTTATTTATAGCATGAAATCAGGAGATATTTAGATCCATCGCGCTGGCGTACATATCCATTCAATGGAAGTGGTCGGGTCAACGTCATTTCAGCCTCTAAATAAGACATTATCTGCCACAAAACGCCTTCATTTCACCAGTGTTTAGTTATTAGTTGCTGTACTATCCCTCTGTACCTTCAGAGCGGCTTTGTTGCCTTCCAGGGCTTTTTCAAAGCTTCAGTAGGATTCTTCTTCTTCTGTGGTTTCCTGAAACTTCCGTAAGATTCCATACGATTTCCTGAAACCACAGAAGAAGAAGAATATCAATAAAGCTTGGATGACAACAAAGCCGTTGTGAAGGCACAGGGGGATAGTGAGACTGCACACAGATTCAACACTGGTGAAATGAAGGCGTTTTGTCGCAGATAATGTCTGAAATGGCGTTGCCCTGACAACAGCAGCGCGATGGATCTCAATATCTCCCAATAACTCCAAAATTGTCCGGTTGAGTTTATGAACGTATTTCATGCAATTAATAGTCCAGTTTTTTTTTTTTAAAACCGTACTTTTCCTTTAACTAATGATCATTTGAAAGTGAAGCTACTTTAAAACCATTTAAGGACATCATTTCTGTTTCTGTCTGTTCCTCAGAGTAAAGAGATCATCTTTCAGCTTCAGGAAGACCTCATGAAGCTTCTGAATGAGCTTTATACCGTAAGTTTATTCCCCTTCTTTAACATTCAAATCAGGACTTCTGCTGGAAATGTTCTTTACTATACTTATGAGAGTTTAGTAATATAATAGTTTGTGTTGGAAGATACAGATTCCCTTTGAGATGACTGTAAAAGAGAATCCAGAAACGACTGCCTTTTATATTTGGTCTCAAAAGAACCTTTATTTTATGTGGATAATACCTGGAAATAAAAAAGGGCCAAAAAATAAGGCTGAAATGTAATAAATGTGCATTTTTCTGTAACAACACAGAAAGTGGGCCAAAGAGGAGTCACAGAGGGATATTTGAGAAGCTCAGGAAGGATTCCTTTTAAATGTAAATTTGGTTGAAGTTCTCGATCCCTCAAATTCAAAGATGTTTTTCTGGGCCATCATAAACTTCTGCATTTTATTTTTCCAGCCTCCAAAGAGCTTTGAAGGAGAAAATCTGCTGATTATAGGCAGTCAATCCTCAAAGTTTATTTAAGGTCACAGCTGTGGCCCTTGAAGCTCTCTGAGCAAACACGATAAATCAGATTAGAGCGAGCCTGATAACCTTGGGCACATAAAGACGGCAGGTCCTGGCTGCATTGCAACATTGTGCTTCTGTCTAACTGTGGCATTATGGGCTGTTGTTACCTAGGTGATGAAGACATATCACATGTACCACGTTGAGACGATTAATGCGGAAACCAAGCTGCGGGAGGCTGAGCGTCAGGAAGGCCGTGTGAAGGGCGTGTCGGGGACAGGCGGAGGGGTGGAGCCCGTTTTCGGCCTGCGGATAGAAGAGCGCCACCAGAGACGCAACGCCGCTCGCAAGATGGAGAAGATGAGAGAGAAGGTAACACCCGTAGAGAAAGAGGAAAAACGGAGTAAGAGTTTGGTACCATGCTATCATAATGGGAATTATAAAGCTCTTTCAACGTCATATTTGATTTCCCCTCCCAGTGTCCAGTTATCCCCCTGCCTCTCACCTAGTAGCTGCCGGGATACGCTCCTGGACTATGTGGGAATAGACAATGGGTGGATGTTTGGATGGTTTCATTTCTGCTCTCTCTCAAATTTTAAGCAGACTCATTGGTCAATAAAGGCACAAATACTCTTCTCCTCTCATGTATTTGTAGCCTAAGAGTTGGTTTTATTTCCTCTGTTACTAGCCAATGACCATCTGTAACAACCTGGATCAGCAAAGGGAAAAGGAAAGAAGTAATGTAAGACCAGAAGGGTTCTTTGTCTTTTGTCTGTATTTTCTGGTTATCAAACAAGCAAATACCTATGTAAACAGGCTAGACGGAGATAAAAAAAAATGTTTACAATTGTAAAGCAGAGTGAAAGACAGTCTATGAAATCCCGTACATATATTTTCTTCCCATTTTTCCGAAGTGCGGTCATGGAAGCAACAGGTTTAGGAGAACAGACATCCCTCTCCCCAGTGATACTCTCCAGGTCCTCCTGGGGCATCCTGAGGATGTTTCCAGCCCAGGAGGGATATAAAATCCCTCCATGGTATTCTGGGTCTCCCCTGGGGTCTTGTCCCAGTTAACTTGCTCGGAAGACCTCCAAAAGGAGGCAACCAGGATGCATCCTAATCAGTTGTTCATACCCTTCGATATGAAGGGTATCTTTACTGCTGACAAGACATCAATCCTGCCGTCCACCCCTTGCTCCCATTTGCAATCACTTCACACACAAGTAATTGCAAATTCCTTGAGATACCATGGTCACAGGTTCAAGGAACTGCATTACAAGAAAACTGCCCAATTCTCTATAAAACTCAAGAAACCTCAAGAAAAAAGCAAAAAAAAAAGCCTTACAAATTGCAAATAGTGTTTTACATGCAAGACTTCCAGCTTATGCTTTATCTCTAGACACACACAAACACACTATATCAAAACAGGCAGACGAAAGGTCTCAGGTCAGCCCAATTAGCGAGACCTGGCAGCATAACATAACTACAAAATGCAGGCTTATAACCTTTGGGGATAAGCAGTCGAAGCAAACTGCACCAAAGAAAGTAAGATTAGATATAATCACAAAGAGTTGCAGGTTTCTGAGAGGCCTAAACTACAACTGCCTCAAAGGACAAGGGTTGGTGTAATGTTGGGCTAACTTCACACATATTTGGGTCGAGCCAGGCGCTGCAGCAGAAGTGAAACGTTTACAATATTTAAATTTTCAACTAGTTCGGCTCCGTTTCATATCTGCTTTTTGTCACCGCGCCCAAGCAGTCGCTCGACAGAATAAAAGCTTTAAAAACATTTATTTAAAAACTGAAAAGTCCTTTTAAAAAAACACATGACTTGCTGGACGGTCCACAGTCGGTGGTCGGAGCGGGCCCCTCTCCGACCACCCACACACACACACTTCTCCGTCAGTCTACCGCTCTCAGCAGCCGGGATCTTCCATGTTGCGTCAGCCAGGGTTTATAGCCGGGCCTCCGGTCTCTCCAGCTACAGCATCCGGTTCTCTCCAGCCGCGGCCTCCAGGCGTCGGCTGCCAGGGTCTCAGCCATGGCTTAACGTCGCTCTACGCACAGCTTCCGAATCGCGCCAGCCAGGGTTTCCAGCCGTGCCTCCGGGCCCTCCTGCCACAGATTCCGACGCACCAGCCAGGGTCTCCAGCCACGGCATGGCATTTCCCCCCTTGGTGGAAACGGGGCTAAACTAAACTCCATATGGCCACAGTTTTCCCTGCATAAAACCAGGGATCAAAATGTTCTTAAAATTCCATGTAAAATCAAACCACAAACAAATAGCATGCAAGACCATGCAAATAGAACAAACAAATAAAAACATGGAATTTGACCCCTGTCACACCATTCTCATAAATGTGTTGGCTACTAGTCTTTCATGGAATAGCTTGGGAGGCGAGATATCCCAAAAGCACAGCTGCTTTTGGGTACCTGTTTAGTTAAAAAAGGCGAAGTATCTGGAATTTAAAACGAGCTAAAGTTGTCGCATGTTCACACATCGCTTGTGCCGCATTCCAGGTCGACGTAAGCCGCTCCGAGACCAACTCTCTGGCTGCTCCAAGAGCGGATTGCATTACTTCGACTGTGAATGCGAGTGGTGTGTTCATACTGGCCTAGTCGCACCGTGTTCGGACCCAAAACTTAGTTAGGTCGACCTAAATGGACCCTGTGTGAAAAGCCCTTGGATAGTAGGGGTAAGAAGGGCTAATCAGGGTCCTGCCAGGAACTACTGAGGAGGTGTCAGGAGCATGCCACCAATCCCAGACAGGGAATGGTGCAGGCTCTCCAAATAACAAGCCCTGGTTCAAGAGTGACCTGAAAAGGCCGCTACACATAATAAGTCCTCAGGATGGGAGGTGGGGTGTTATTGAAGAAAGTAACAAAAACAGCTTAAAACAAAGATTCAAAAGTGTAAAAAGGCTGACAGAAAAGTTCGAAAGCAAGTGCCGGCAGAACAGGAGATAAGAGGTCTGGATGGAAAAAGATCACTGGCTTCATCATAAAAGGAAATCAGATTGATTGAAGTCTGGAAAAAGTTCAGCATAAGCCCATCAAGTCAAAAGCCCTGTTTCCCATCAGTACGGGATGGGACGCATGTTTTTTGTGTTTTCACTGGCAAAAACTGGCAAGGGTGTCAGAATATCGGATCCAACCTGTCCTTATTTTTCAGATCCTTCCATTAGGGCTCCAATCTTACTGATCCGACCCAAAACGTTGGAGCTTGACACAATGCAACCAATTGATTGGTCGAAAGAATCTTCACCCCCTGGGGTGCAGAAGAGGATTTTTGCATGTTGTTTCTTACCTGATCAATGCAAATCATCATTAAAACTTGTGTAAAATGTCCTGTAAAGAGAAGAAGCTGAAGAAAACCGAATTAGTAGAGATTGACAAAATTTATTCTGATCTGCCGAAGAAGCATCTTTTGAAGCTGGACCAGCCAAACTTGTATTACTATTGTATTAAATCTTTCCATCATCTAAATGCACAACTCCTCAATAACTTTATCCAGCATCTGTGTAAACTTGTCAGCTGGAATCTCTGATAAGATTTATTTCAATCGGATAATTGAGTTAATAATTGAGTTTCCCTGACTGATCGCTGGTGTTTCTTTCCAGGAAACCGGTGACAACTGCGGATATGTCCAGATGAAACCGATAAGGTTACACGGGGAGTTAAATGTCTAATGTTATCCAGCCAACACGAGAATTTACGACTCGTTTCAGGTCCCATGATTACGCAGTCCCACACCGACCTGTACATGTACTGGGCATGCGCGTAACACAGATTGACACGTATAAACTACGTTCCTTCCGGCGCCAACATCATGTAAACAGAAAGCTCCGAAGCTCACTTCATATTGGCTTTTCTCCTGACCTGCAGTTAGAGAACCATGGCTGATCAAAAGAAACAACATTTTTTGGTGTGGACCGATGGCATAGTCCATTTGTTACTGAAAGTAACACAGGATTATGAAGCTGCCATGACAGGAGTCATCAACCTGGGACGCATTTGATTGATGTCACTTCCTTACATTACTCGGGGAAGTTATCTAGACGAGGCCACTTAGCCGTTGAATAAAGAATTAGACGGCTCTCTTATCCGGTTAACAATTGTCCGGCCAGGGACCTTAAAACTTGGGGTTAGTGTGGACGATAGATGGGCGTAGACTAAATAATTATATGTTTAGGGAAGTACCCGGATAAGTGTGGACAGGGCCTTACTTTCTGTTTGTCTACCTTCTCATCTCGACAATTTGAACAGTCACATACACAACAACTGTTCGGGATCACTCTAATTTCCTCTGACAGCCTGATAGACAGCTGGGCTCCATTCACTTCTAGAGCAGTTATGCACATGCATGAGTAAAGTATGCTTAGGGAAAGAAAAGGCTCTATAAGAACGGTATCATGCTTAAACATTCTTTGAATGTTTTGCTCTTTAAAGCCACTTTCCAAGAAAAAAGAACCCAAATTGCTGGATTTCTGGCATTCCCATCCTTTGTTTCTGTCGCATTCTTCTTTCATATAATTCCAGAAGGCATCACACTATTGCGTCGCTTATGGTATGGGCACGATTGGCTTTGGAAATTCAACAGAGATCAGGGTTTGCCGCACCAAACCTTCCCATCCCGAGCCAGACCCTGTGGTGGAAACGGGGCTAAACAGACCACACAGCCTCCATATGGCCACAGTTTTCCTATCACACTTCCACTCTGTCACCCTACAGCTCAGTCATGGACCGACTCTGCCTCCCCCTCCAGCCTGTCTGTCTCCTGCAGTCGGGTGAAGAGGCAACTTGACAAATGGAGACAGAACAAGGATGCAGGTCCATACCTCAGGGTTCTGAAAACCTGCTCAGAACAATGTTGGATTCTTCAGCACCTCTTCAACACCATCCTGGGTCAGAAAGGTCCTTGTGATGTGGAAAACATCCTGTCTTGTTTTAGTACTTACAAAACCCCAACCATCTGAACCAAGTGACTACAGACCAGCTGCCTGAACATCTCACATCATGAAAGACCTGCAGAGACTGTAATTGTCTCACTTCAATGAGCAAGTCAACTTCTTTCAGGACCCTTTACAGTCTGCTTATCGTAATGTTCTTGAGGTTGAAGACACCATCATCTACCTGCTTCAGAGAGCCCACTCTCATCGACCAATCAGGCAGCACTTTGAGGATCATGTTGATTCCTCAAGTGCTTTTAACACATCTGAGCTGCTCTGTTATGTGAGAAGCTCCATAAATTCCTGGATTAATGACTAGCTAACAACCAGACTGAAAGGTTGTGTGTCTGAGATTGGAGCACCACAAGAGACTGTACTCTCACCGTCCATCTTCACACTTTTCACCTCAGACTTCCAATCCAACTCTGGGTCCTGACATATGCAGAAATACTCTGATTACTCTGTGGGGAGTATCAGAGATGGACGAGAAGCTGAGTACAGAGAACTGGTCAGTCAGAAACTATCAGCTCATCTTAAACACCAGCTAAACAAAAGAGATGATTGTTGACTTCTGGAAGAAAAAAAAGTTCTGTTTACATCCTGGGAGAAGAGGTGGAGGTGGTGGAGGTATACAGGAACCCTGGAGTTCAGATGGACAACAGAAATGCACCAACAAAGCCGTCTACAAGAAGGGACAGAACAGACTTCCTGAAGGATCCTTCAATGCCTGCTCCAAGATGTTGCATATCTCCTATAAGTCTGTTGTTGAAAGTGCAATCTGCTTTCCAGACATCTTGTGGGGCAGCAACACCAGAGCCAGAGACTTAAAGAAACTGAACAAACTGATAAAGAGGGCTGGCGATAATTTTTCCTGGGAAGAATGTGGCAAAGATGACCAGTTTTGAAAAGGAAAATATTGCTAATAAATGGTAAAAGTTATGATTAGATAAAAGGGGAGATATGAAAGTTCATGTGAGCAAAAGATAATTATTTTATATCTGAACCAAAATCAACCATTTGTTTTTTTCATGTCTTGTTTTTCTCTTGATTAGAGGAAGGCAAAGTATTCGGAGAACAAACTGAAGACCCTAAAAGCCAGAAATGAGTATCTACTGACTCTGGAGGCCACCAATGCTTCTGTGTTTAAATACTACATTCATGATCTGCCCGATATCATAGACGTGAGTATGTTGCTTCTTACATTTATTGCACCAACTATTAGTGGGTTTTGTGTTTCTAAAGGCAAGGTGTCAAGTTCATTCACTTTTCAAATTTAAGATTTATTAAGCCATATGATCACAAATTGTTTCCAAGTTATTCCGAAACATTTTGAATCCTCCATCTCTGTTTTAGTGCTGTGACTTAGGGTACCACTCCAGTCTGAGCCGGGCTCTAAAGACCTACCTATCAGCTGAACTGAGCCTTGAAGCTTCCAGGAGGGCTGGTCTGGAGGTGCTGGAGGGGGCTGTGGAGAACCTGGACCCAGCACGCGACAGGCAACGCCTGCTTGGCCTCTACCCCACCGCCTTCTGCCCGCCGCAGCGCTTTGGTTTCCAGGCCCACATGGGTGACGCAGTCAGTATTCATTTAATTTGTGCCAAAATTCAATCAAATTATTTTAAATTATACAAGATTATAAAAGATCACCTGTTCAGGCCTCAATCAGAGCAAATAAAAGCAAGTGACACACTATTTATTGGTTGTTTGTAATAATCACAGAATTTCTTTAATTATGAAAAAAAAGTCTCCTAATTGAGTGCAACACCTGCAGTGAGCTAGCAATAATTAAAGGTACGTATGTAAGATTCTGGCCGAAACTGGTACTGCAATCATGTGAAGCCATAACCTATGTTAGAAATTGCTAAAAATGGCCAAAATAGGTCAACAAAAATATCCACAGAAGTTCTGGATACTTTAGAAC
>JAPMNP010676232.1:0-17398 GCA_029874935.1 Atherina boyeri | reverse complement strand
GTAACATATCAGCACCATTTAATGATAACTTAAAATAAAGATGATACATAATTCTTACATATGGCTCCTTTAAAACGAGACTAAAATAACTGATATTTTACTTTTAGTCTATATTTAGTGTCTCCACCATTGCCATTTTCTTTTTCGTGTGTAGGCTATGTGTCAGACAAACCAAAACACGGCTTGAAAAATAGAAAATGAAAACATTTTGAAAACATATATTTTTCACAAGGTTTTGTCAGGCTGACATTTTAACTTTCCTGGAAAAGTAAAAGTGTGCCCATTCAAACATGACACTGGTACTTTCAGCTGCCATTAAGCTAATGGAAAGTAGTGCATGTCTTACAGGGGCTATACAGACTGCTGTCTTTACAGAGTGACAGACAGCAGCTGACAGGGACATAAATGAGATGTTCTTATGCAGCACTGTTGCCAGATAAAAGCTGTGTACTGCATGCTAGGAAAATTAAAACATTGTCACCTCTGACTTTTCTCAGAGGAGTCATTTTACATATAAACACAGCTAAAATAAGCACAACTGTTGTGTATAACTTCCTTGTATGGGGATTTTGCCAACTTGTTTAAGCAGCTGAATATGTTTAAAGTGTTTTTTTTCTCTGTGTTTTTGCAAAGTTTAGCATGTCAGGATGCTGTCAGCTAAATAAAAATAGCTTAACAAGCGTTTATTGTTGAATATCTCCGAACGTTTTCATAAAAGTGCAGATATTCTCACCATAGACCATGCCATATGATTTTTAAAATGAGATTCTAACAAGAAAGACAAAAGAGTGAAAAAACCAAATGTGAGATCTGCTGGACGCAGAACGTGTAAATTTTAATCCTGAGATGCCATTAGCATCAATCACTTTATCTGTCAAGGGTTCACCACAGTCAGAAAGGTAAATTCTTGTTTTCACCAAATGGTTACAGGGTATAAACTATGTTCAAGGCATAGACTACAAAGACTTTTGATGTGTTTGTAGGTACTTTTTTACACACATTCAGGCTTGTTCCAACCTTTTCAAGTCAAGCTAGGCTAACTGCAGCTTCATGCCACCTAACAGAAATGAGGTCTTTCAATGTGTTCAATGGAAAGCTAACAAGCACACACAAATTTTATCATTTTATTCTATTCAAGCTACAACATTAAAGTCCCACATGAAAACAACAGAGTAAATCAAATCAAATTGATTTACTTTGTATGCTAACAGCAACACAAAGGGCTTTACATGATAAAAACAGTAATGATCACTGCTTTACTAAGGAGGTTTCAGTGATTCCCTTAGATATAACTGATAGTTCATGTATATGTTGTGTTGCCCTTTTTTAATTAAATGTGATTTTTAAGGCATGCTCTTGATGTTTACTTTGTTTCAACAGGAGCCCAATGACACAACAAGGAGTCACCCAGAAGGCGCATATGCCAACACGATTCTCCCCAACCACCATCACCCTCATCCTCACCCTCACCCGCACCCTCACCCTCACCTTCATCGCCCTGGACATCATGGGGTGTTTGAGGACTTCGCCTGCTAAAGCCAACCATTGTGTTCAGTCCTGGTGACAACAAAAGATAATGTCTGCATTGAGATCAATAACAGACCCCTCTGCTTTTCCGTCATTCCTTTGCTGTCACCAGTGAAAAGCTACGGCCAAAGTCAAACACCAAACTTGTGCTGCTAACAAACCACTTGTACGTACAGTATGTAGGCACAAATCGGACACAGCTTTTTATCTTTCTTTTTTTTTTCTCTCTCTCTTTCTCTTGCTTTGGATGGGATCCCTGCTCAACTTTGCTCTGCTTCACATTGATTCCAGACACTTTGTGACTACAGGACCAATTGTTTGGTACACGATCACTACAAAAGGACTGAGAAGAGGACTGCATGTCACCTTGATCCAGTTTGTTCTCCAAAAAAGAAAAAAATAGGATTTATTTGTTCAATTGGCATCTCTCTTTTTTTCTCTCTCTCTATCTCTCTCTACATACAGTATCTCTCCATTATTCACTCCTCAAAGTACTCCTCTTACTTTACGGAGCTGTACCATGTCAAGTCATAACACTGGATAAATTATGTAATTATTTAAAGAGAAACTGTTATCTATATGTTCTATATTGTATACAAAATAACTTCAGTAAGCAAACTTTATTCGTGTCACACCATCCAAAATGTAAAGGGATTTATTTAGGCTGAAATATACGTATGACCTTGGTCGTACCACACTTTGTCTGGTTTGTGGTTAAGGTGTTAGAGAGTAGCAGTGTACTTGTACATAAAATTCAACTTAAAATCAGAGTCCTAAAAGTTCCGTTTCAATGGTTGTTGTTTATATTTAGTTAATATATAACTTATGTAATATTAACTTTAGTTATTTATACATTTTAGAGAAGTTTTTATATGAAAATAGCAAACACGATTGTAGCAATTACTGTACACGTACACTCTGCAGATACAACAGACTGCCAAACATTAGCACATTCATCCAGCTAACAAGAGTGGACTGTATGGACATGACTATCTTCTCCATTGTCTCTTTTTATAAATGGTCCCGTCTTTTATTCAGAGAAGATGCTAATCTTTGCATTAGATTATGTAGTTGTGACACAGTTGGACTGGAAATATTTTTCTTCTCATATCTGCCCACCATTCACCCTTCATTTCAGTTAGCGTCACAACTTTCAGCTGACATAAGCAATAAGAGAAAGAATTTTTATTTCTTTTGCCTCGTCATCTCCTAACGTGGGCCAGAACCACTGCGAAAGCACAGCAGCTATTTACAGTGTGAGCCTGGCACCAGCGAGCGCGCACGCGTGTGGGTTTGTGTTTGCATGTGCACTTGAACATTTTGCACATCTGACTGAGCAGTAAGAGTGACAAAACTCAGCTAAGTCAATTCATGAAAAAATATGAGGGATTAGAATCAGAGCAGTTAGCAAGAAATCTTGGTGAATATCAGTGCAGTGGGGGAGGTTTGATCCACTAAAGCCAGCTTTGGAGAGGCAAAGAAAGTAATGTAAACATTGTTTCAGAGACTGGTGTGTTTTTATTGGTTCAAGTGAGACGAGGACATGACAATTTTTAAGAGCACAAGTTACAAGAGTGGGAATGAGAATGAATTATTAAGACTCTTACATGGATTCACTCATATTCACATTAGTCAGTGTCAGCCGCACAGCAGGAACACCCCTAGCGTAACACAACCAGGGCTTTTAAGAAATTAGACATAATGATCGGATTTGAAGTTTTTTCTTTTAGTTTCAATGAAAATCAGGGACTAACACAAGCAAAAATGTGTCCTTAGCTATATGGTCTATTTCAGTCATTAGCTTTATTTTATTCATTTTGGGGATCTTTTTATGTGTTTGTTTTACGTTTTCCTTTCTGTTTGGCTACGTGTTGCTGTGGCCTTTCATTTTGAGTCTTTTTAAATACCCAATGGTTCAGACATAATTCTAAAAGAAAAAAACTTTTTTTTGGTGTTCTGCTCATTGCACTGTAGGTGCAACAGTAAAATGGTCAATGGAGCCACTAGGGTAAAAAGCTGGCATTTAACATTTCTTAAATGTACTGTTATTTAAAGAATAAATGCTCTGGCAGCCTGGGCATATGTGTGCAGGACTGGTGGGGGGGGAGTGCATTGCCAAGGCCTCTTCTAGAAGAGCCCTGTTTGACTCCAGTCAGAACTTTGCTTCGGCTTGGAAAAATGATTTCAACAACACCTTGCAACAAAAACTTAAATCTCTAATTTGTTATAGAGTTCAGAAGAACTGAATTTCAATGTTTAAGCTGATCAACTTCATTGTATTTAGATAATGAAAATAAATCCAGAGTTTGATGCCAGCCTCAGAAGATTTGGGAGTCATATTTATAATTGTCACATGACAGTCTTTTATATGACACTTTTAACCAATTAGGAGTGAGTATACTGATATTTCAGATTTGCAAGGAGAATCTGTATTTGCTCTTCCTGAGTACAAGATTTGAACTAACCTTGTCGTGTTGTCGCCATGATCTCATTTATCCTCCTGATAATGTCATGTGCAACAGAAGACAGAACTCGGCTGCAGGCAGGCCACTCAAGGACACATACTGTGTCTATGAAACCACATTCTTGTAAATTATATGGAAAAAGGTTTTGCATTGTCTTATCAGACCTGATATGTGACTCGGGTTATTTTTGGATGTAGTGTTAAACTGTTCATTTGAGAAGATACTTTTGAACCCATGCAGCTTTATTGATCACAGTGGTTGGTTTCTCTTGCAATTCTGCCTGAGGGACACATCCAACAGTGGTTACTGACACTGAGATTTCTGTAGATTCTGCTAATCTTTTCTCAGTATTATATACTGTTGTAGCGGTAAAATGACAAAAAAAGTGGAGTTTAACAGAAAATGCTGAGCCAAAACCTATCTTTGCTGAGAGAAAACATATTTAAAGGGAATGCTATTTTTATACCCAATCTTGGCACCCTCACCTGTCACCATGTGGTGATTGTAAAATCTTTCAGAACTGAATTACTTTTGTATTCTTTTTGTCATTCTTTGCTTCTCTCTTAACATGTTGCTGGCATCAAATTTTAGATTTGTATATAAATAAATACAATAAAGTTGGTCAGTGAAGACTAATTTCATTTGTATTGTGCCTCCTTAATAAAGGTTGAATGAATTAAATGAAATGCTACAAAATGAGAGCAATGATTTATTTTGTTTTTCCTTTTCTTTTTAGTCAGCACGGTTATAATGTGGTTACACATCTGGTTTCAAATTCTAATCAAACACCTCCACAAATGCTTGAAGAAACCTTTAAAGGTAGGGTTTGGGATTCGCAAAACAGCCGGCAGATTTTGAAAATACACAACTCTTGCCTCAAACGCTGCCCCTGACTCCACCCACTCGACGACCGTTTGATTGACAAATTTACTGTCCAACGCTTCTAGGTGGTCTTGGAAATAATTGGCTGGAGTTTTTCAAGCCCTGTCCATTCCACCGATGATTGACTTGTTTAATTTCCAACTTAGTGGCTGTAAATGTGTTAGGAAAAGGATGTTCAGGGATTTTGCAAAAAAAGAGAATCTCAGACTTTTCCTTTAAGCCATCCCACACAGAGCCTAAATTTAGCTTCAGAGTACTTTGACCCACAAGATTAAAAAATCGGTTTGTAAGATGGGCTACATTATGCTTTATTGTTGATCACTGAGTTTTTGCAATGGAAATGTCAATACAAAAGGCTAACCTTGACAATTGATAAGCTAACAAGAGAAACACTGTAACCAAGCATGGCTGACACGTGTTTCTGTGAGTTTATATGGCCTCACAATTCACTTTAGTTGAAATGTTTCTGCCTCTGGCTACTAAGGCAATTTTTCTTTGTAGTAAATTACTCAAATTAATTTAGTTGGTTTAATTATGTTAATTTATGATAAATAAGGATTTGTTTTTCATGTTTTTACCAGTGTAATATAATTGCTGAAGCTAAATATTGAATGAAGTGCAGCTGGTCCCAGCTCAGCATGTTGTAACACGGGAATACATGTGGCATTTCACAATGCAAATTCTTTCATCTTGATGACGATTTCCAGTACACCGCACGTAGTGATGCTGTCATGTTGCGGTTTAACTTCTATGAGTCAAAAGAGATATTGTGTGAGAAAATTTGTTTAGACTCAACTTTGTGGTGGTGAACAATTCACAACAAATCTGAGAAATTCAAAACATACTTCCAAGGATTTCATGTTAAGCAATGACAGAATACAGTTTTTACTGCTGGGATCATATTCTCATGCTGCAATTTTGCCATATATTACTTTAGCTCGCAAGGAGATTCCACAGTCTCAATCTGTCAAATCCCCTCCCCCTTTCAAGTAATCATGTGCTATACATGGCTGCTTAATATTCATAATCATGTGTCACTTTGACATTTTCAAAAGGTTCCCAATCACAGTCTCTGATGGCATCCTGTACAGGCTATGCATAACAATCTTCTCCTCTGTCATCAATAATTGTAGCTATCCTCAGAGAAGTCACACAGGGGCCGGTGTGTTGAGCTGAATACGGGGCTGAATTATCACTGTAGAGGTTTTTTTTAATAGCAGAGCCTAGATCGATGTGCAAAGACCCTTTATCGTGACAATGGTGTGTTCAGCAGAACTATAAAAATACAACTTAGTTCATTTTGTATCCAAAAGTTTGTTGTTTTTAAAAAAAAAAAAAAAAAGACTGCTTAATCAACCATAAAGAGCAGTCTGTGTCACATGCCACAGGGCTGTGACGAAGGCAGCAGGTCTGGACTGTAGCAGATGGGACACCTTCCCTACTTGACGACGCGTAGCTCACATTGCTGGAATTCCTAGGGCCACTTATCTGAGCTCCCATCTTGCACAGCTCTTGGGACCTACCTTTTTATAGCCCCATAGCATTGCATTGAGCCTGTATGACCTTATTACACAATCCATAAAATTAAAATAAGCTGATCGGCCCCAGATTTAGCATTTTGAGACACTTTGACACTTTTTTTTGTCTTTTTCTTCAAGCTGAAGCTTTGGAGAATATAAGTTAAAGGTGATGCAAGGGGTTGTAAAGCATTCACGTGAAATCCCATCTCATATCCGACAGATATGGAAATGGGCCATCCTTGCAACGCTTGCATTTTGTACATAGTGTGATCTTGTGATTAAATCCTCTGTTAGGACACATTTTATAAATGTTACATATGGGAAATACTATGACTATTAAAGTTTAGATATAAAAACAGTGCCTCTTAAATGGAAAGCTCAATTTACTTTTTGTTGTCTACATTTTTCCTTGCAAGTTACAAATAAAAGCACCTCACATTCCTTCTAATTAAAGCATGTCCTGACTGAGATGTTTTTTTTTTAAAGAATGACATGAGGTTAAAAACAAGAAAGACCAAAGTGCCTCTTTCACTGTGATTCTGGGAAAGCTATGTGGGATAACTGTTAGAGAAACATTTAGAGCCCAAGATGATTTTTAATCATTCTCATCATATCACAAACTGTGTAATCATGTTGAAATACCCAGCAGGTGATCCCATTTTAAAAAAAAGAAAGAAAGAAATGGGAAAAAATTAAAACAGACTTTTACAGTGCCAATGTCTGCGGGACTTGAAACAACTGTGTCCCCACGAGGGAGGAGAAAGTCCTGGGATTGAGCATAAAACGAAGTACAAAATGATGACTTACAATTAAATCCCAGCTGCTCTGTAGTTATGTGGTTTTACATCATGCCTAAGGGTACAGCACATAGACCCTCAAAATAACTAAAGCTGTAATTAAGGTCGCAACATTTTCCCTGTTTTTACCCAACCCAGACATCAGGAATACCTCGGATCTGACATGAACAGGAATGTCGACAGCAGTGTTTCTGAAAACACACTGCAAGTCCGAATGAGACTAAATCAAAACTACAATGTTCTTTGTGCTGGAAATCTGGAGTTCTCAACATTGTTCAGCAACGTTTCACGGCTTTGCAGCCAGCACTCATGACCGGTCTGCAACCTGTAGTGCTGAGAGAAAACATGTTCTTGTGCTGACACCTAAAGGACAAACTTGATTTTGTAGCAGCAATACAAAAACATTTATAACTGGTTTTCAAATATGCACAATAAAAAAATGGTGGAAAATATATATATATATTCAAATATTCTTTATTTAAAAATTACAATTCACAGTTTATTGAAGATTACAGCAATCAATTCCATGTCATGTGCATAAACTAACATGTTCTGCTTTGGTTTAATAAGTATCCATGTGCATAAAACAATGTAAACCTGTGGGCTCAAACATGAATGGAAATTTTAAAAAACATTTTATAATGATGAGATTTTTGCAATTAATCATTTGATTTAATATAAACATAAAATGCACGAAACGTATGATTTTGGGACCACAACATATAAAATACGATAAAAGGATGTTTGATTTTGTCACAAAAAAATAACAAAATATAACTTGTCGTGTAAAAGCTAGAAAAGATTTAAAAAATAGAGTGCCTATAAAATATTTATACATGTACAAAGAAAGTCACGAAAGCCTCTGTTAGTGCAGAAGTATTTACAATCTGTGAAATTCAGGAGATCTGACAGGTAAATAAATTATGAGCAAAATATTTGGAGCCTTCGCTCAGCGATGGAGGCTGTGTTAATAACACAGGATAATTGTTCTGCCTTCTCCCTCAACTTTAGGCCTCTTATGTCGACAGAAGGCAAAGACATCTCATCTCAGTAACTTCATATCATAATCTCAGCCCTCCCTGTTTCACAGTGATTTTCTTTTTTTTGTTGTTTTTTGGAAGACTCGCTTTCAATAATAAACATTTTGAGCATCACACTCTTCAAAAGAACATTCATACTAGGTAAGCTGGTGCACTGTCATGGTGAAAAACTGCTCTCATTAAGACAAAAATAGCGAGATGCGTTAAGAAGAAAAAAAAAAAACCTGTAAAAAGTCAGTAAAAATTGACCTAAATGCTCTGTGCTCACCAAGCCAGATAAACAGCAAAAACACTGCTCAGGACCACCACTGCAGATGTAGTGTTTCCAACATATATATTAAATTCAATTACAGTTAAATAAAAGGACTCGCCTCCGTTTTATGTATTTCAAAGTGAAATTGAAGACAAAAGTGTCTAGTGAGAGGAAAATACATAAAAAGGTCCTTTCAAAGAAATTACAGTGTATTAACTTTGCATCAAACAGAAAGCATGAGACATGAACAGTACTCTGATACATACACACTGCTGTATTTGAGGCAAATGTCTTTGAAATATAACGCGCCGTCCTCTAAGAGTCGCCTGTCCAGCTGTATCATCTGTAATATTGCACATTATATCGTACTAATAACTTAATCATGTTCAGTACCACTACATCCGTTACTACTCAGTGACAGAAAAAACCTCCCATTGCATTTCCCAAAAACTGAGCTCACTAAACGGAGGACAAGGACTCCAAAATATTCCAACAAAACAATCCAAAGCACTTTGGAACAATAACATTGTTAATGTGGAAAAATATTTCTGACCTAAATATTTTTTAATCTGAAGTACTGTACTTCAACTAAAAACCTCAGCGACAGCATCAGACAGTTACCAAGGTGATGTTCCTACAATTTTTCATTAATCTGCTTTGCTTCTGGCTTGTGAAGTTTTTTGCAACATTAAATGGTTTCCAAAGAGAAACAAACTCACGTCTTCATGTATTACATGTGGAAAACCAAGAGATACTCACCAGAGAAGTAACCTCCCTGCTTTGAGGCACATGCATAGCCTGTATATAGTTGGAATTGTAAAATGTCCAAGTTTGTTATATAAAACAAAAACAAAAAAATATAACCAAGAACCCATTTCGGTTTTCTAGCTGGAACAGGCATTATCCACAGTGAACGCTCATGTCTCCCATCCTTTCAAAATGGTTATACATGTTGTAACAGTACCATATTTTTTATGCAAAACCAAAGATAGAAATCTTTTTAAAAACAGCCTACATGAAAAGTCCGTGAAGGCACATTATACAAAGTTACACTTAAATACTCAAACCAGTTAAGTATCAAAAGTGCAATACTCGAATGAATGCCCTTAGCATCAGGGCACACAAACAGTGTTGAAACATATCAATGCTAGTCTTATAGAGCTCAACGAGAAGCTCCAGCTCCAAATACCTCTGATAAAGATGTTAAAGGACATTCTGCAAATGTGAAGGAGTTGCTGCTTGTACATCTGATCCCACAGAAAAGCAACAACCCACGAAAGCTATTTATCTCTAGCCACTGATCGTTTTGGTTCATTGGTTTAACTACCCATCCCCAAACAAAATCATGAGCCGCTGTAGCCGGTACATTAGCTCACATAAGTCTATTACACGCAAAATTACAGAGAGCAAAGCATTTCTTTCAACAGCTCATGAACCAAACTTGTGATAAAATCTTAGTGAATACTGGCTCTAATGAGTCATGCATGTAGCCCTTTTTTTTCGCTCAATGTGTTGCGGATGGGAATTATTTTTTCGCAGTGTGGCAAAATCATGACCTGTCATACTTTGCCTCTGACTGGCTAACTCTGACATTTTCCTCCTGACCGTAACCAATTCCATATATAAACCCTAACCCTAACCATCCTCAGTCCTTAGCAGCCAATCCGATGCCAGGTTTTCGCCAAGCAAAAGAAAATTTAAAATCTTTTAAAATCTAAAAAAAGAAAGAAAAAAAACCAAAAAAGAATAGAAACCACAAATCTATTGCTTAGTTTCTGCCTTCAAGTGGTCAAAAATTGCTTGATGCAATTTTTTTGTTTCAGCGTAGCAAAAACATTTGGTTTAAGCAACTTATCTGTAAGAGTATCGTCTAAAAAATTCGTTATGAACGTACCGCATTCTTCAATATAAAAACTGGCTTAGAACTTAGGGAAACCAATTAGCCCTTAATGCGCTCGGGACGGCCGCAAACATGGACTGCATTTAGGGAAAAGGTAGGGTTTAGCTCGTAGGTGGTCATAGACTTTTCACCCCAGAATGTTAGAGCAGATAAATCCATTTAAAAACAAGCAGGTTCAGAAGTTTGATACCTTCAAGTACTATTTCCCTGCTCTTGCTCAAACAACAGCATGGCAAGCTGAGACCGAGACCCAAGGCCTTCCATGTTGCTCTGAACACATCTGTGATAGATGTCTTCACTGAGTTTCGGGTTACAGGACTGGTAGCGGTATTGCTGTTGTAGCGCCGGCTCTACTGCCCTGAAAATATGTAGTCCTGAATACTTTACAAACATGTCATAGATATCCAGGCTTTCGAGAATATCCTCATTCTCTTGGACATCTGCGACCATTCCAGAACGTGTTGCCATGTAGTCCGAGTTGTAAAAGCAAGCTTCTTCAAAAGACCCGCGGTCGAAATGCCCTGCGTCCTTGACCAGGTCAACTGTGGCCGGCCGTGGCTGGTTGTGATAGGCCACGTCAGGGTCGTACTCCTGGAAATGGATGGGAAAGAACACCTGCCAGTTGTTTATGGAGTTCATGCGACAGCGGTTCAGAAACTCTGCATTGATGTTCGTGTTGATGTGAGCAAGGAAGAACAAAGTGTCTACTGGGTGCTTCTTTGAGATGATGTCCATGAATTTGATCTGGGATGGAATTTCCGTCTTGACACTTATCCACGGGATTTTCACGGTTGGGTATTTGCGTTCGTACGCATTTATCTGACTCTTCACTCCGCCAAATATATCGTTGTGGTTAACGTGTTGCGCCTCCACAGGATCATAAATAAACAAGAACGTAAGGATTGCATTTTCACTGGTTTCAAAGGCATTTGAGGCGAAGACTTCCAGGAAATGGTTGACATAACTCCGGTCCTCCAGCATAAGCGGTATAATTATGTGAACCCTTGTTGCTTCGGTGACATAGGGCATTGGAATGATCTCTATGAGGCTTAAAGGTCGTACCAGGTAAACTCGCTTGGTGATGGAACGGCTGTGACCTTTCTGATTAAGAACCTCGAGCTGAAGATCTAAGGTGTACTCCATGCCCCTGGTAGGGTCGAAGCGCCGGTAACCATTAATCAGCTGTTGTTTCTTAAGGCGCAAGACTGGCATGTACTTCTTGTTCAACTCTTCAACGGCTGTGTCTATGACATCTGTTACGTCTATTTTGTCAATGCCGCGCAGCTCACACTTGGGAGCACCGTCCATGCATGAATAAATTTCCTCCTCTGTAAAGTATTCCCACTTCAGTACTTCAAACCGAGATTTGGGCTCAAAAGGTGGATTGACGCCCACTGGCCACTGAGCGCTTCGGTTGCCATCAAAAGCAACCACACTCACGTTTTTCANAAAAAAAAAAAAAAAACAATGAAAACTTTACATCGCTCACCTTGAAATATAGGCAACGGATATTGTAACCCTAACCCTAAAATTGAGGGAATTATGAGCCAAAAATAATGGGTACGGAGAAAAAGAAAGGATTTATATCTGACTTGTCCACAGATGATTTGTGACTCTAAGCAATCTGCTTACCTGCAGCTTAGCAATCTCATCGTAAGTCTTCTGGAGTTCAATCTCAGAGAAGTATCTGTGCAGCCGATAGATTTGTTCAGGGTCAGACACTGGATGGACTGTCAGTGCTTGCTTAAATTGTTCGTTCTCTTCTTTACTTGGATCGGAATTTTTTCCCAACTCATAATGATGGTACTGAAGTCCCTGAAAAAAAGACAGAGAGGACTTTTCATGAGACGTGATGGCATGACAGACACATGCCAAATGTTATTCCAAGCTCAGCCGTTATGCTGCGTTACTTCCTCTCTAACATACATTACATGCCATCTAGGGAGCATCTTGGGTCATCTCTACTGAAAACAAACTGGTTTGTACATTTGCAGAATGAAAAGAAGCCTCAAGAATTAAACTTGATGTTTATAAAGGGTTATAAAGATAACATTTTTGCAGCTTTTTTTTCTCTAAATGTAAAAAAGGTATAGAAGTAACAGTAGTTTTTTTTTTTTAAATTGAAGGTATAACTAGAGGAATACATAAACACTGGCAACACAATCTCACTTTCAGACAGCGGACAAGAGTAACCACCTAAAAAGGCTGAGCTAAAAAAAAGAAAAAAAAGAGGTGACCCAATCTGATCAAGCTATTAAAAAAACAACGAGTGGAGACACTGCTAAACAAAGCATTGAGGCCACTCTATTACAAATGTTTGCCAACAGCTCACAGCCTGTAGCTGTACATTTAGCGAAGCATTGTCCATGCCTAATTGCCATCAGTGTTCTCTTAACAGAAAAAAGAGATGATGTCTGGCTCTATTTTCAAGCCATTTCCCCTGACCGTTCAAGACCTGTTAGCTCCCCCCTGCTTCTCTTCTTTATCTAAGGGGCTCTTACTGAAGCTATTCTGACTCAGAACACTTCAGATAGGCAAGTAACTCACTTTCAATTGTGCAACAAGATGGTTTCCTGCACTTCTTCGAAGCCAAGGAGGTTAAAATGGGGGCAAGAATCATCTAAACATCTATGGAATGAGTCAACAACAAAATCTAAGCCCACGTAGAGTAATTTATTTCCTCTGAAAATATAAATTTGTGTGTTTAAATAAAGGGCTACACACTTTAATATGATGGAAGCAAACTGAACTGAAGGACAAACAATTGCTTGAAAAGCACAAGGACAGAGCTTGTTTGACCTTAAATGCTAATGACATTATAAGAGTAGAGCATGTTGACCCACAGGGGATTTTCACACCATTGAACCTAAGCTGAACTCTCAGCTGTGCTCTCCATGCCTGTTTACCTATTCCATATCGCCCCTGGTGCTGTAGAAAGTTAAAGGGGTATTAGCCCTCTACTCTGTAATATGAATACCATCTCTTTGCTTGCATGGTAATTACAGTTCTATATAGATGTCTGTCAGTTTTAAGTGCTGCCCCAGAGGCAAAGCATAATTTCTACAGGGACAGTTTTGTTTTTCTACTGAGAAGAACCCCTGCTGTTAACTGTCACACAGCTGTTCTGGATGACAGACTTCCAGCATTTTTTTCTCTGTGGCTCTACATCTATTTAAACTTTGAGCTGCTTCTTTTCATTTCCTCACAGCCTGAAACAGCTAGACTCTACAGAGAGAAGTTGTATGCATCAAAATGGAGCCGTTTTTTGCAGGACTGAAAAGACAATAGTGGTGACTGAATCCCTTTCAGTAATATAACTAACCTACCTCATATTCACCGACACAGTTTGTGCTAGTGTAATCAATGATGCATCTTCCTAGCCACTCGTCAGGCCTGGAGCTCAGGATGTCATTCCTACAGTTTTCCAGGAAGGGCTGAAGTCGCAGGAGCAGGCTCCGTGATAGCAGGTAACCAAACCCTCCGTAGCAATACTTCCCTTCCTTCTCCCCACCTATGAACTCCTCAGGGCTCCCCATGTAAAGCTCTCGGTCCATGCTCAAGTGCTCCACCAAGGCTTTGATCCGGTCGGCTTCTGTATAGGCATCGTCTTGGACAAAGTAGAACCAGTCATATTCATTGATGTAATGTTCAAAAATGTATCTAATGGTCTGAAACATGTTCCATATCAGTCTTTCGTCTCCGTGAGAAACCACAAACATGCCATGAGGGACCTTGCGGTTGCGCGAACCGGTGAAAAAGACCACGGTGTCCAAGTGGTGGCTAATGGTGCGATTCACAGCTACAGCCAGAGTGTTGATGGTGTTTTTGGATGTCAGAACCCCAACGAATAGGCGCTCTCTCATCCCCAACTCTGTGCTGATGTATTTAGCCCTAAGAAAAGAAGAAGAAGAAAAGAAAAACACGTCAGAAAGCTACTAAATTATTTCTGCTCCGATTAAAATTGGCACAAAATAGTAACAGAACATTTTTTTCCAAATTGCACCAAAAGACCTCAGCGTTCAATTTCATGGGTGAACTTTAAGTCACCAGGGAAACAGTCACACTTATTCCACTGAAAACCCTGATGTTTTAAACATTCTGACATAGACTGACTAGACAAACCATAACTATAACCTCACAGGAATAATAAACATGAATTAACTTGCATTGTGATTAAGCACAGCCCACAAACCAACCCAACTTTCATTTCCTTATTACGACATGCATGGCATTAATAATGGCTCTATCTACAGCTGTGGCTAGGAGTTCACAAGAACAAAACTAATCAACAATTAAATTGCAAAAAACTTTGGGGTTGCGTCACATAGACAAGATGAATTATAACATATTAAATATAATAACGTGTCAGGCTGTTTGGATCAATGAGACATGCAAGTGCTCTATTATTAGACTTTTATATAGCTTTCATATACATTCTGTAAACTAAGTAATGAATAAAACAGATGGTAGACTATTTGGTATGAAAACAGTTACTCATTATTAGTGCACAAACCACTGGATATCAAAACCTCTCCAGATGGGAAACTGAATTTAGCCACTTTGGATTCAAAATTCACATTCAAAGTTTTCTCCCAGAAATTCTAGGAAATGTTTTCCTGTTTATGAAGAATATGTAAGTTAGACATCCTTCATGCAGTCGCACCTTGTCAGCATCAATACTACTTTGTTCAGAAGTAGCAATTAGAAATCAACTGAGGAAGTCAGGGACTAAACTTTGAATGTAATCAGACTTTATGAAGACATTTGATTGGGGAAAATTACTTTAGAAGGGTTGAGTAGGCCTACTACTAATTTGTTACATTTATTATGTTCTTATTTCAAAATGTCATAGATACAAAGCCTGTGACACCCGCACACCTGCCTTCTGTGATGAAACATGATTGATTCCATCATCATCAATCAGTCATCATTTAGTGAGGATTACACAGGCGCCCTCTGTGCTGAAGCTGCGGGGTATAATAACGTGACCTTTATTGTCAGCTTAAAGAATGTGTTCACAAGTTGGAGTGAAAAACTAACCCAGAACTTACCGGAAAACTTTCTTTGGAGCACTAGGTTGGACTTGTTTGTATGGGACTATTCTTGGCTGAAAATCCTCTTCGGACTCCACATCGTTGACAGTCGAAATGGAGTTGGGTTTTCTGGCTCCTTTGAGCAGTCCATCCTGACCTGAAGTCACATCTTCGCCCTCTTTGGCGTCAAGAGGACACGCTTCTTCCGACCAGCTTACACTCAGTAAACTCAACGTGAACCCTAAAGAAATACCGATTACCACCGGGCCAAGCGACCGCAGGACAGAAATAAACACTGAAAATCTCATTTTAAGCGGCGGCTCTCTCTGTCTGACGGTCCTGCGCTTCGGGTCGCTTCCGAGGCGCTCAATCGGGGCTTCTCGTACGGGACGGCTCAACTATTCATCAAGTCTGAGGTGAGGCAGTTGTATCCAAATTCAGTTCATGGAAAAGATGCAGCTTCTTCCTTAAATTTTACGCAGGGCTCTTACGTGTCAGTCTAGCCGCTACCTGGCTCCTCCCCGCCTGGTGTTAGCATCAGAGGCGGGGCTACTTGGGCCGGCTGCGCCGGGCGGAAGGATATCCGGTGTGAGCAGGCCACCAACTACAGGTAACGGGGACCTGTACCGTGTCCGTTATCTCCAGGTGATGGTCCTCAGTGAAAACCAGTGGTACTGAATATCTGTTCAGGTTGATCTTTTTTAAGTTTAAAATTCAGCGCAAATATTGACAGCATTTTGTTTTTGAAACTCTGTTATATCAACAACTTGCATTAGGCCTATTGTCAGTGTTAAATTAACTGTAGCCAGTTCAAAATAGTGTAACAAAATATAGGGAATGATGCTCTATTTTTTCCCTGAACACTTAAGAAAATGCACTTTTCTCCAGATCTGTGCAAACATAGGGTGGGTTAAAAACAACTAACATTAGGATTGAGCTACAATTATGAATACATTAGAAATGGATAGTGGTGTAGTTGTACAGTCTTCTGACAGCAATATGTTTTTGTTAATAATGTTGTTTGACACGTCCTTTTATTCAAACGGTAGCCTTGTTCTCATAAATTGTCTGTGGTGTCATTTGTACTCTCAGTAACAATACCTGTCACATTACTTTATAAATGAGAAAGAATTAAGCTGCTAAAATACACTGCAATTAAAAAAAGGAATACAATTATTCAATTTTGATTTACCTAAGTAAGTAAGTAGCAGACTTTCATTGTGATTTATTTCATTTTGACAGTAAATGTCACTAATTTCATGTAATTGATCATAGCTGTCTCTGTCTGAAATTTTCATGTACTTAGAGTGTTTGTTTGTTTTTTTCCATATTTTGCACTTTTAAGCCTTTCTGTACATACAGGAACACCTTCATGGACCAACATCAAGGCGTAAATGCATCTGCAGGCCCTTTCCTTCTACCGAGTATCAGCTGTAGCTGCAATAACCCAACACTAACTGCTCAACGCTGACAAGGATTATTATCCTGTGCTGTCGTCATAAACCTTAAATGCAATCCTCCAATCCTCTAGAACTGTGATACACAATCCCTAAATATACTTTAGTACTGTCAAACTGGTTGCAGTTTACAGCCCGATCTAATCTTCTTTTTACATTGCCACACCATATTTTGGGGATTAATCCAGACTTTGAGATAATTACAAAAGTGCACTGACACACATCAGTTCTCAGCTTACAGCTAGAGCACAGTTATTAATAATGAGCTGCAAGAAAAGTCTGTTTCAGAGCTTTCTGCAGCTGCTCCAAGTGTGTTTGACTGATGATAAGCTTCCAGCTCATCCACCTGGTTTGCTCTGGTCTCTGTGTGGCTTCTGTGCTCCTCACCCAGGTGTCGGGGGGCAGCATGCTTTGTGGTCTGCCCAGTCGACCCCACAGCTGCATCTTCTTAAAGGGACACACCACCATTTGGGCAAATATTCTCATTTTCCACCTCCCCTCGAGTTAAACAATTGAGTTTTACC